>WOGR01004269.1:0-14916 GCA_015342045.1 Leptinotarsa lineolata | reverse complement strand
ATAAAACTGATAATAGTGAGTAATAATTCTCTAGAAACGGATTTGACCTATCCTGGAACAGGTATTGCTTGGAGTCATGTTTCCATCAAAAAAATTGTGTTAATTCATGAAAACGTTTCATAAGTAATACCAGTAACAATACTTGTATTTTTTTCTTAATAAGCTTCACTTTTTTCCGCTTCCATTGTAGAGTCGAATTCAATGAATGATGTCATTGAACTGTATTTGATCATTAAAGAATGTGTTCTCTTTTCCATAATTTGTATTTCTCTTCATTTTTTATTGAAATAAAAGATCACCACTGTCAAACTATAAATAAATATAAGAGAATAGAATCCAAGCTAGTAGGCCTTGGTCGAATGAAACCTGAAGAACCAGATATTTCGTCCACTTCTGCGGCATACATCACCAGTAGAATGCGCGTTGACTGAGAATGACTATTGTCAATAGTTACGAATTACTATTATCATATTTCATAATCCTTTTTTTATATCTTCAATTTTTTAGACTTTTCGGACCGATAAGCAAACGAGAATGTGGCTACACTCCGAAATTTCTATTTGAAGTTTGATTTTTCTAAACCTGACAGTCTGACTTGAAACTGCATAATTTATAATTGTAAATTGAAAATTGAACGTCTTTTAGGTATTCAGAACTTATTCTGATATACTTCTCTATTTAGGGTACTGAGAATATTTACTCACAGTCCGTTGTACTTACGTGCGACACTGTCGTGTCCAACGCCAAATAACTAGATCACGAAAAGCTATCCTTGACTTTGGCTGTGTTATGAAATATTCCACAAAAGAGAACAAAACTAATATTATACATTGTTGAAAAATAGTTCATCCGTAGAAAATCACAATATTTATCTGGTAATATATGTGGAGCTCCATTAAATTAGGCCACGCTAATTGGTAAATTGTTATTCATTAATTTTCGCGATAGGGAAGTTGCATAAAGGAAGTGGCCGGTTATTTTTTAATGTACCTGTACAAGGTTGTTATTGATTTTTTCGTTCATGTCTAGAATTATTCTGACTGAAAATAGATGGTCCGCACGAATTCAAGGACACAGTGAGTAATTCAAATTTATGCTTAGTTCAGTCGCCAGGTACTTTTAGCAACGAAAAATTCCCAAGTTTATAAAATTTCAATATGTTGTTTACACATGTTAACTGATGTCAAACCCAAGTTTTCGACCTCGAACAGGTTGTGGAAAATTTTTAGTGGCCGAAAAACCGCGAACTTTTTGGATTTGTTTTAGTTTTCCACCTATAACACCAATACGGTCAATCTTGAGTGAAAAGTCACTCCGAATTAAATTGAAGAAAATGAAATTTCCCGTTAATCAAAATCAATTGATCCGAAATCTGTCAGATAGGAAAGCTTTTACGGACGATCAAAAAATGTTTTTTTTTCCAATTCCGGTAAAAACTACTATAACCCATTTTGAAAATGCTGTAGCACTCCACCATCAATCTTAATCGCCTACTTCCTTTCTATATGTTGTGAATCATCAATTGGAGAGTTCATTAAGCCCCAAAAATTTGAAATTGCAACATTTTTTTCAATTTTCAAAACTGTTTTTCCAAAATAAGTGTTCCTCGTAAATGGTTCTATGCTCTTTTCTGGGGCTTACTGATCTCTCTGACCCATAATAGCCTATATTACTATACCGTGTTCGTTATAAAATACCCAGGGACCTATAAAGGTTCACCGATATATGTATGTACGGAGAGTAAGGTTATACCCAATAAGTAGTAAAAAAAACGTCATTATTCAAAACAATGTTTTACAATGTTTACACGAACAAAAAATATGAAATTACACATATTGCGAAAAGAAAGTGGAAATATTTGTGAGGATGCAGCAATTGACAACAAAGAAGAAGGAGAATAATGGATTCATCCCTTCTTCAGTCACGAAAGCTCTCCGGAGGTTCGGTGTCGTCGTCCTCTAGTTCATACTCCTCCTGGGCGATGAGCTCATCCAAACATGCCTTCTTGCAACTGCAGGCCGCGGTGTTGCAGCCTCTGGCGCACTTTTGAGGAGAGAAGCCGGGACTGCGTTCTTCGTGGTGATGGTAGGTACCACTCCTTTGCTTGCTCAGTGACCATCCCCAAACTGTAGGGATTTTGCTGTTCCCTAACCAAGTTTGTACATGCTGGTATGTACGGAAGGAGTGATACATTGCAGCATCACTAGTCGGTGGAAGCCGGGCAAGTTGGAATTTGGTTTTTGCCACCGAATTTGTGAACAACTTGTATCACAGTATATTCAGGTTATCTAGCTCGGTGTCTCCTCCATACACTGCCACTAGAAATTTTTCACCTGCTTCACAAATTTCTGGGGCAGTGGCATCTGAGTTGATAAAAATTGCCATGTTTGCTTCGAGGGAGGGGTTTTTTGCATAAGTACTCTACACCTTTTTCTTTCCCAAACCAAAGGGTGCGGAGATAGTATCGCATCCGCTTATCGCATGAAGGAAGAGAATGTCCTCGGGCTGGACTTTACTTGATACAGATATGTACATCACGCTGGGAGCGTTTTCTCTTTCACTCTTCTGAAACCAGACGACACTGAAACTGTCAGTAGAACTAGGACGTCGATGTCTTCGGCTGTATACCAAAGCATCGTAATTCGGGGCTTTTGCAATGGCCGTGGTCACGATCATAACATCTGCAACTTCTACAGCTTGGCGAGCCTCGATTCCGTTGACTTCCATCTCCTTCATCATCATGGCATCAAGCTCTTCTCATTTAAGTTGTTATACAAGAATGTCTCTTGAGCTATGGTGACGATGGTGGAAGTAGTGAAAGAAAATTTCGTGGAATGCTGCAGAAGAGCCTAACGACACCGCTCAGCCGCTTTTGTACTTTGGTACATAACATCAGTGGGGTATTCATTAAAAACTACAGTAGTGTTAGTCCCGAAATGGTTCAAGACGAAATCCACATACTTTCTCCACAACGTGCCAAATATGGTTGTTGGTGATTTGGACCAAACCACTTTGTGCAGTAGATACCTCCCATCTATGACTGCTCTTACACTGCTGCCAAGCTCGACTTCCCTTTGAGGTGTAAAAGTTGAGTACAAGGAAGACTTGGTGCCTTTTCGTAGGCCTTCTTCAGTGGAAAGGAACATAGGAAATGGTGCAAGCTCGTACTTGAACAAGTCTTTCAGATCGTCTTCAGACCTCTTAGCGATGCACACCCATTGAAAGTGAGTTAGAGGGTCAACAGCAATGATTCGTTGTTTTGGCACTGAAGAAATTTACCAGAATATTTTTACGTCAAACAAGAATCAGCAGATGGTAGCAGCATACTGTTACGATGTTCTAGCACAAAGTTTCTGATGTAATTTGAAGTAACTTAGCGCTGATAACTCATTTTGGTATTTTTTTCTGTTACGTTGTTCTGACTCTTAACCCTCGATATATAATTATGATATCACGGACACGGTATGGTATCAGAGGCAATTATGGGTCAAACAGATCATTGAGCTCCAAGAAAGAGCATGGAAACATTTTCGAGGAACACTTATTTTGGAAAAACAGTGTTGAAAATTCTAAAAAATATGGCAATTTCAAATTTTTGGGGCTTATTGAACTTTCCAATTGATGTTTTACAACTTTTTCTCAGGGAGGTAGTATGCGATTGGGATTGATAGTGCAGTGCTACAGCACTTTGAAAATGGGTTATAGCAGTTTTTAAGTTTTTACCGGAATTGGAAAAAAATATTTTTTGATCGTCCGTAAAAACTTTTTTATCTGACCGATTTCGGATGAATTTTCTTCGATCGACGGAAAATTTTGTTTTCTTCAATTTAATTCAGCAGACTTCTCACTGAAGATTAACCGTATTCGAGTTATAGGTGGAAAACTAAAACTTGTCAAAAATTTTCGCGATTTTTCGGCCACCAAAAATTTTCCACAACCTCCTCGAGGTCAAAAACTTGGATTTGGCATCACGAAATATGTGTAAAGAGCATATTGAAATTTCTTTAACTTAGGAATTTTTCGTCGTGACACTTCTTTTCCACGACGACGACTGAATAACTGGGATGTACATGATTTTTAGATATCTTCAACTGTTTTGATCAGTTTCACAATAGTTGCAATTCAGTATGTAAAAAATAAATGATAAAATTTATTTTGATTTTCATTATAAAAGCTAAAGAAAAACAGGACACGTGTTCCTCCATATAATAGCTTCCAGGATTTTAATAGCTACTTTCGGATTGACACATTTTATATTCTAGAACCATTACTGTGATCTACAGTTTATCAAATAATCAATTCTAATCTAGTATTGACTGCCTGAAAAGAGTGAATACAATAATTTCATCAACTAGTGAAAGCAGGTGAATACTAATTAGTAAAAATACTAATTCAATACAACTAATTCAACAACAATTTTGAGAACAACAACAATAAATAAAATAAGGTGAAAAATAACTCATAAAATCAATATACATGTAATACATAAAAGTTATTCTAGGCCAACAAATCATGATCACTCTTCACATATAGTCAGTGAGCATAAATCAAATCATATAAAGGAACAATTTGTTCAGGCCAGTCTCAAACTCCCTACACTGTAGGTTAATGGACTGATACCTATCATAAAATACCTACTCCCTTGGCTAATACCACGAAGGGCGTTGGATTATATCCGACAGGTGTCAGTGCAGGAATCTTCACTGAAGTATTTCCTGCATGTGCTGTTGGCGATACAACTGCCGGAATCGATTCTTAATTATTGAACGGGCACACTTGCAGACCGGTTTCGATCTATTTGGCCTCTTGTCAGTGCAAGGTAGTGGCCATCATCAACATAGAGTCGATGATATTCTATAATTAAAATTCAATTCCTTTCAGTATATCATTTCTCGTACTAAGCCAAAGCGGACAACAAACAACATGTTTGTAATCGCCCCACATGTTCTACTCCACCACCAAACTCCCCAGAACTTTGGCCAGCCGACTACCATCTTTTCAAGCACTTCGATTACTTTCTCACCGGTAAAACCTTGCGTGAATGAGAAAGGTTTCGACTGCATTAGTTTTGTTTTGCGTAGTGAACTAGTTTGAATGTTCAGGTCGAATTTTTGTTTTGTATTGTCTTAAGGTATATTGTAGATGTAGATAGGTAGATGTAGCGGAATTGGCATGAAAGTAGTGCGCACGACTCACAATCGGAAGGTCGTGAGTTCGTACCCAAACTCGACAAGATATTTTTCTTGAGAGAATTCATCTAGCTGAAGCCTGGATGATTCTGTAACCGTGTTAGGAATCACACGTTGAAAGGTAAGACCTCGTTGGTCCTTAACTCGGACAAGTTTCGACTTCTGAGGGTTGTCGTTCGTAGGGATGTGGCAGCTAGTTAACGAAAAAAACATATTCAAACAGATTTCTCAAACAGATGGGTACTCACCGATTTCAAAATGAAAATCTAATAGTCAAACTTTTTTTTGAGTGAACTTCAATAATGTTCATTATTATAAGTTATAACCTGATGTGATAGCATGACAGAAAATTAATTTACGAACCCTTTGTTTTGGTGGTTTGGTTCCATGTAGCTGCCTTGCAGTGAAAGCTGCAGTGAAATACAGAGAACGAATCCCTTTTGTCAGTCGATGTGGGAGCTTGGCTTTGCTACCAACCGCCATGGGAACCTCGGGTATCTTTCAAATATGTAACAGTTTATGGTGAAAATTTCACTGGACAGTTCACAACACCGCAACACGTGCTTCGTTATAAAACAGCTTTCTGAAGCGTTTTCATACTAGAGTCGTATATAGCTGTCGCTATACAATAGCTTCCTTAGTTGTTTTCATACAATGATCATTTATAGTTTTCGGTTCCTCAATCGTTTTCATACTACAATCGTATGAAACTTCCGCTATACAATAGCTGCCTCAAGCGTTTTATACTATGATCGTTCCTAGTTTTCGCTATACAATAGCTTCCTCAAGCGTTTTCATACTATAGTTGTATATAGCTTTCCCTATAAAATAGTTCCCTCAAGGGTTTTCATACTATGGTCGCATATAGCTTTCGCTATACAATAGCTTCCTCAAGTATTTTCATAATATGGTCGTTCATATTTTGCGCCACACAATAGCTTCCTCAAGCGTTTTCATACTATAGTCGTATAAAGCTTTCGCTATGAAATAGCTTCCTCAAGCGTTTTTATAATGTGGCCGTATATAGCTTTCGTTTTTCAATAGTTTCCTCAAGCGTTTTAATACTATGATCATTCACAGTTTTCGCTATATAATAGCTTTCTCAAGCGTTATCATACTCTAGTCGTAAATAGCTCTAACTTTATCTTAAAATATCTCGTATATAGCTTTCGCTATATTTGAATATATCTCGTATATAGCTCTCGCTATATACGAGATATATTCGCGTTTTCATACAATGGTCGTTTATAGTTTCCGCTATATAATAGCTATGGTTGAATATAGTTCTCGCTATACAATCGTTTTCTCAAGCGTTTTTATACTAAAAATCATTTATAGTTCTCGCTAGACAATAAATAGCTTCCTCAAGCGTTTTCATACTACGGTCGTATAAAGCTCTCGCTATACAATAGCTTCTTCAATCGTTTTCATACTTTCGCTGTACAATAATTTCCTCAAGCGTTTTAATACTATGATCATTGATAGTTGCTATACAATAACTTCCTCAAGCGTTTTCATACTATGGTCGTTTACAGTTATCGCTATACAATAACTTCTTGAAGAGCATACAAATTATGGTCCTTCACAGCTTTCGCTTCACAATAGCTTCCTCATGCTTGAATGAAAATTCTGGAGAAAGCTATTGTACAGCATTGTGTAGTACAATCACACAATAAAGTGTTATGGATTTTCAAACATCGGTCAATTTCATTACATATTCTATGTCTTATATTCGTGGATTGAGTCTTGGGGTCAATTCCATAAATGGCGCCTTTCTGAGGAAAGTTTATCGAATTTGGCTTGCAAGTTTAGTGAAAAACAAAATCATAAATTGAATACTAGTACAATATTGATTTATAATAAACTAGCGAATGTCCCGGAAGCGCTTGCCAAATAATTTACTTTCATAGTCGACTTTTTGTTACTTTGATTCAAAATATTGCAATTTTCATAGTGATCTATTATTTCAAAACTCTTAACGATTCAACAGAAATAAATTTTTACAGTTCCTCCCACGACCTACTCTTAGAAAATCTGCAATGCAATGGGGATATTTTATGAATACATTTTGAATACTTCAACATTGTGTGGCTGCTAATGAATTCCGCTGTTCCTCCCTGGAAATGGCATCGCACAGACAATGCACCGTTAATGAATTTATTATTAAATCTCCATTGAGTGAGTTCATTGTATGTCAACTAACGCGACCCTGTCAGTCGTGTCAGGAGGCCTCCATAGTTTGCGACGAATTGCCATTTTATTGATTCAGAGATTTCAATATCCGTATTGTGTTCATCTGTTTTCGAACGAATGAAGTCTGGTGAATGTTTTTATCACATCCCTATTCGAACTAAATTTAACGCGAAATCTGAGTACAATTTGAACGGAAGCACTTTCAGTAAATGAGGTATAATAGAGGAAAGAATATTTCAATTTGGGTTTTTCTGTTCCTCTCGAATTAAATGCAATAGAAGAGGAATCGATGAACCGAATTAAATGTAGTCCTATGTAGATCCCAATTATATATTCCTTTCGTTAGTATTTGTTGTTATTCCATGGACATTTTATTCGTTTTGAGTTTCTTTAGGGTTTTCCCCTTCATTAGTCATTTCAAAAGTCTACAGAAACATTTCGAGCCAAGTAGAGATATATAGGCTCACACTCAGCAAGGATATCAATTTCCTCATTGCATAGGTCCTTCATTACCTGTGGTTCATATAACGGATCCTTGACCTATTCCTCATGAGTTATTACAGTTTCGGGTCAGTTTGGACGCAAAATTATGAAACTATAGAGATTCCAAGATGCAATATAAAATATACCATGTATGTCCTCCATTTTCTTCGAGTTTCCTGGAAACAACGCAACCTTATTACGTTTGAAGATACCTATTTCAGGAATCTCCTACCCTGTTATTCTTTGTACAAGAGTATCATTAGATGTTTGTTATATTCTTCAGGACATAATTTGAGTTGTCCATAAATTACTTTGTAAGGTAGAATAGGAATCTCAGGTGTGAAATCAATCTAAAGAAAACACTTCTCTGACACCAGAACAAAAACTGTCTGTGTTTTATTTATATTCATAAGTTGCTTGCCTCAGAAATTAGTATCTGTCTTTTTATCTCCTTGTTTGTGCTTGCAGCTGAAGTCTTTGTTATACAGTACTTCTGTTCTTGTTTTTCAAATATGATGTATCCCAGAAGTAGCCCCGTAATTAATTTTGGACGATCCCTGCTCTGTAGAGTCGGATATAACTGTGTATCATTTGCGTATAGATGTACTTGACAATGTGATAAGGAAGTGGAGTAATTGAAAATAAACTTATTAAACATCAAGGGCCCTAGAATGCTTCCCTGCGCTACACCTGAGATGGTTTCTTTTAGGGATGACTATGAGTAACTCTCCAGTTTCACTCTCTGTGATAGGCCTGTGACATAGCTGGTCATCCATTTAAGAGAAATGTCATCGAATCCTTTGAACTTGAGTTTGCCGATGAGCAAATCGAAATTAACTAAATTAAAAGCTTCACTTTGATCAAAAGTAAAGCTTTCCATGCAATGAACTAACAGCATCGACCAATTTCAGGATTTTCATCAAAAGCACATTATTTGAAAAACGACAAATTTTTCTCATGATGAATATATGAATACTAAAAAATGTCTCAGTTACAATGCCTACCAGCAATGATTCTAGATCTTTCTTTTTCATGGCTAAAGTCGTTACTCAAAATTTCATTAACAAAATCTGTTGTTTCAATAGCAACAACAGCAATAGAAAAAATATATTCATTTGCTGAATGATTTACACTCTACAGTTGACTTTTGGGTGTGAATACCACCCGCTCTTTCCTTACTTCAACTTATAAGTATGTGTGTCGACATTGTAGATAAATACTGAAACATCAAATGCAAAATTTCCGATCCTGATGAAGTATAGTCGAAGTAAAGTAATATGCCAATGACCTGCACCAATGTTCAACTGACCAAACACCACATACTTCACTATCAGTGATATGGGAAAATCAGGGATAAAGCTATTAACACACTCTTAAATATTTGAGATGCATCAACATCTTGAGTGATCAATCATATGATTGAAGAGGACAAAATTTGGATCGGTAGCCGTTGCCGAATGAAACCTGAAATAATGAAAGTTTCGTCTGCTACTGCGGCAAAAATCGTCATTGGTATACGCATTGACTGCGAGGATGGAGATTATATCTCGCAGTGTCCGTGGTTGCTGTTTTTTTCCAGTTGTTGGATAAAGAACTAACTCTACTGTTTTTTTACGGACAAAACACAAGCTCTGCAGGAAAGCGCTCTAAGAACGATGCCTGTACGAAAGAAACGATTCACATTGGAATACTGAAACATCAAATGCTCAACTTCAGCAAAATTTCCGATTCTGGTGATGTACCTATCATCATTCTTGCCAACAAATATGCCAATGACCTGCACCAATGTTCAATTGACTGTAAACTATAAATTATCTTTCCGGTGAAACAATAAATTTCTGTTCATGACACGTATGTAAGGAATTTCAAAAACACTCTATCGAACCCATTAGCCATATAATTTGGCTTCGCGAACTTGATTGTTCCAGGTATTATTGCAGCTTTGTTGATTATGAGAGATATCCAGCAATGGATCCCGTATTGTAATCATCCCGAAACAGAGGCACAAACTAATAGAAAGGAGTGACACCAGCAATCCCCGCTGACAGGAAACCGGAATTCTATATTCGGGAAATGCAACAATTCAAGTGGTTTATCTCTGCCTAGTTCCATTCCCTTTAAGTCCCAAGAAACTTCGAAGGTTTCAGTCCCTTGCATGAATAATGAATTGGAAATATTTTTGTGCTTTTTTGTTATAGTGGCAATAGATGAAGATTTTGGAAACAGTATTTCATTTCAATGTTGAGTCTTTTTGTAGCTCTATATCTCATCGATGGTATATACTCATTGATAGAGAATTTGTTTGATGCTGTTTATTCCCAGAAAATCAACCAGGCATTTGGCAATAATAGTGTTAATGAATGCACCTCGACGAAGATTTGCAAAATTTTGTTTCGGATATTTTTGCCTATAGTAATACAGGACGAGGATCTGAGGACCCTTGTGGTGACAAACTTATCACAAACGGTGCATGGGATGGCGGATGAACTAGGCGTCAGCTCCCATGCGCTTTTTGATGGCTTAAAACCTATTGGAAAAGTAAAAAAGCTCGAAAAGTGGGTCTTCACGATTTGAAAGATCGCTTTGCTTTTGCACAACCAAAATGATTCTTTTTTGGACCGGATCGTCACGTGTGATAGAAAGTCAATCTTCTACGACAACAGGAGACGTTCAGGACAGTTGCTAAGCACTGATGAGCTACCCTGGCATTTTCCAAAGGTAAAAACTCACCAAAAACAGGCCATGTTTGCTATATGGTGGTCAGTGACTGGTGTGATCCACTATATCTTTCTGCAACCGGGCCAAACCATCAAAGCAGAGTCCTGCAAACATTGAACACTTGGATGGCAAGAAGATTTGAAGACTTCTAGCAAAATCTTCCAGGATTGAATCACTCCAAGGCGTTCATTCACCCTGCGGAGCTTGAAACCAAACAGTTGTTGGACTACAGTAGGGATTAAATACGATGTCTAACAGGCCTTCTCACAGGACACTGCGTCTGAACCATCATATACAGAGACTCGGACTGTCGGAAGACATTGTGTGTCGCCTCTGTTTGGAAAATGATGAAACAGCAGAGCATATACTTTGTTCCTGCCCCTCTGTGGACCGAATCAGGTTTTCAGAGTTTAGTAGAACCACACTCTTACCATTCAACCTGAAAGATCACTCACTATATAAACTAATCAGCTTCGTTAGGAAGCTGGTATTATTTGATAGAGTTAATTGGTGTGAGCCACAATAAACCCTTGCGGGTTGCGGTGGAGAGTCGAATAAACCTACTCACTTTTGACCTAACTTAACCTTACGTGACCTACTGTGAGGAAATCGATGAAATGTAACAAAAATTGCCTCAGCAGCAGCCGGCGCTGGTCAACAAAAGGAGTCCGATCCTGCTCCACAACAACGCCCGTCCGCATGTTCAAAAATAGATGAATTGAAAGTCGAAGTTTTACCTCACCCATCTCGCCAACCGACTACCATCTTTTCAAGTACTTTGATAAATTTCTCACCAGTCGAACCTTCGCCAATCAGGACCAGGCAAAATCGACCTTCGTCAACTTCATCGAATCCCGAGTACACAATTGTTTTGCTGACGAAATAAATTGTCACGTTGGCAAACGTGCACTGATTCAAATGCCACTAATTTCTATTAAATTGAATGAGTACGTATTCACTGAGACGTTACAGTTCAAAATAGACTCAAAAAATGAAATAACCTAGTATGTGAATTTCTTCAGTTCGGACTTCCATTGTCTAATATTGTATAGAATGATTCGAAATCCTTGAAAATTAAAAGAATAGCTGAAAATAGCAAATATATTGAGCAAAACAACCCGAAAAGAATTTATAGTGAAATAAAATACAAGTACAAAAAAAATGGAACAATTGAAACAAAAAAGAAATTATTACAATTGAAAATTTATCAATTTCAAGCCACGTTACTTCACTACGTTTCGATTGTTAGTATCCACAATCGTCTTCGGGTGGTTATTTCAGGGATTTCAAATCATTTTATACAACATTAGACAATGTAAGTCCGAACTGATGAAATTCACCACGAAACATTGTCAATCACCTTCAAACAAACCTAATATGTATTATCCATCGATTGATGAATATTCAAATACTGAAGAATCAAACAGTAACGTGATCGTTATGTTATCTATCGTCAATTTCAGTATGCTGAGTCAACCCAAATTCACTTCATCTTTTTCTGTTACGATTATTATACTGAGATCTGAAGAAGTTGAAAATTTCGCTAAGAATGTTTCGATTTGAGTGTATTTTTCTGAGAACATTCAAAAATGATTTTTTCCATAACCCTAAACTTTTAGCTTCCAGCAGAAGATTTTTATTTGCAGGTTTTTCTTTTTCTTTTATCTCGAATATCATAGTTTCACATCAAGAGGAGTTCAATTCCAAGTTATCATTTATATACCTAGGGAATGAGAAGAACTTTGAAGAAAATCTGTATTTTCTCTATATCAGATCTTAAACACCGTTAGGTACTTCAAATGTTCAGTATTGTTTTACCATGATTCAGCAACATAAGACAGTTCATAACTCTGGTATTTTCTTATTGTCTCAGGATAGTCTGATTTGATAATTCGATTAAAAAATGAAGAAACAAGCACCTTTTCCAATCACCAGAATGTCTCTATACTTTTCGACGCGGATTTTACCAACAAAGTTGGCGTATTCAGGACATGAAAAAACTGAAAACGCCAAATTGGTTAGTGGAACTGCCGTCGAGAAGGCTATTGATGGTATGGTAATTGGGAAAGGTGTTTGTTTTTGGATCTGAAATTATATTTTTCTACATATCACTGCCATCATTTCCCACGATTTATCAATAATGCGTACTAATCAATTCAAGTATGCTTGACCAATCAACTATCTTGATCTTCGTTTATCTCGAGCACATATTTCATTATCTTTCATCAGAAAAAAATTCATTATTTTTTGAAAACTAGTTTCTGCGTCTTATTGTGTCCTACTCCAAATAGATATATTGTTTACCTGCCACTCTACTACCCATTTTCCGTTATTTAATCATGCAGTATTTCACAAACTCGTGAGGATTTCCTTTTTCTCAGAATTTCTCTAAGAGAATATTTTCCTTTCTCTATTCTACTCAGATGGAAAATGTATCATATTTCTGACGATAATCTCAATTTTGTATCACAAGATCAAAAGCTCGCTTTGAATTGTCTTCCTGCAGATATATATTATTGTTTCATTTTTTATGCACACTCCGGAAAATAAAAATGTTATCATTGCAGGTTTGTGAATAATTTTAAAAATGCATCAACTCCTCATCACCCTTTCAATTCAAAATAAAAAGATATTCTTGAAAAATCATTCAGATTCATTCACCCTGTGACTCGAGTCACTGTGTAAATTTCACTGTCATTAAAAAATATTACAATCTCTCCATCAGTTCAATAGAAAATTGTAACTCATTTTCTCGAATGAAAAGTGATTATTCTGATCATTAGATAGCACAAAAATTGAAGGCACAGCCCTAGTAAAATAGTTAACTGAAATTCCCTGCATACGTTCGAATAAAATATGCATATGTCAAACTGTTACTTACATTTTCTTTGAAGGAATATCCATGCTATTTTGACCACGAAAGAAAATATTGCCTCGAGGTTGTTCCTAAAGATGGCCTTCATCTCACAATCAGATCAACATCCAAATAACAGGTCTATAATTAATTGAAAAAAATTAATATTCTTGTCAAGTAGTTTTTGATTGAAAGTAATATTTCTCTATACCAAAAGTTTTTTGTATGAAGGAAGTTAGTTTGAATAGTTTTTTATAACGCCGTTCTAATTATCTCAATTTTTTCAATATTTGCACATCCTCCACGCTTTCGAGCAGTTGTGTAAACATTAGCTATTTTTTCAATAAAGTTTTCGTCTTAATAATTGCATCGCTTCTCAGAAAATACTGATTCATTAATAATTAACGTATCCGATCTTCTCTTCAAGCCCATTGTTCGTCAGTTGCAATCCTAACTATCTTTCCAGTCAAAACTTTTTAATTACTGCTGCTGTCGTAACGAAGTAATTTTTGTTTTACAATTTTATGTTAGACTGACTAGGTTCATTCAGGTGTGAATTTCAAAATTATTTGTCTTGATTCTGAATAGTTTGCTTTACAGTAATTAGTCGTATCTCTCGTATTTTTAGTACGGTGGCCTTTCTGAAGGTGTTTTATTTGTTATATTGCTCTAAGTATCAGCCTTGATCCATACTTTTTTATATTCATTTATCGAGTTATGACAGTGATTTTCACATTTATTTTGTATAAAGATGGAGAAGTAGAAAGCCAAAAATATACCCTTTTCTATTTTAACAAGATTCCTATGGCTGGGATTAAAAAATGTGCGAACGAATGTCATTATGTTCTGTTATCGATTACATGAGTAGAGACCTAAGTCATTCGCGATATAAAGTCCTAATTTTATGACTGAATTTAGTGCTTCATCTTGTAATGTTTTCCAGATTGGTGCCGAAGAGGCCATAAGGTAAGTATCTTTTATTCTGAAACATCGTATGTCTGCCATTGAATATGACAGTGTTCTATGTGTTCCATATGAGTTTCATATACTATATTCTGTAGCAATCCTGTAAATGATATCTCATTCAGTTCCATAACGAATGTTTGGAATACAAACTGAATAAGTAAAAGTGTTTTGGAGTGATAACTTCTTATGGGAGGGTAAACCGCTTGGCAGCGTGACGGCGCCAGTCTGTCTGGCTTTCCTTTCTCCTCACTCTTACACACAGCGCTGGCCGTATTTCGAACAAACGATTCTCTCGCCTCTCCTCGTATGACTCAGTATTCAGTATTCGATCGACATATACTGTTGACATGAGCATATAACGTAAAACTCTAACCTCTTTTGAAAGTGATTATAAAAAATTACATTATTACTTACATTACAAAAACTCCTAACGAAAGGATAATTCATTAATGTACGACACGATTGAGAAATCTTGCACCACAGCGTCTATATTTTGAATTTCTATATATCTTT
>WOGR01004268.1:0-14917 GCA_015342045.1 Leptinotarsa lineolata | reverse complement strand
CACGATTGAATTCACCATACCATCGATAAACACTGGTCCTTGATGGAGCTTCATCGCCAAAAATTGAATTGAGTTCATCCATGCAATGTTGCTGAGTTAAACCACGTCGAAAGTTGTGAAAAATAATCGCACGAAAATGTTCACGATTTAATTTCATTTTTGGGCCGAGATAAATCTTTTAAGTTACTGTAAATAACACAAATAGCGCTCTTATGTCAAAACGTTCTGAGTACGTATAACCTCAAAAACGTCCAACTTTACGATAGAGCTGTCAGTTGCTAGATTGCAACACTAGGGTTGCCGAATCCCGAAACATAAAAGTCAATCATGTCAAGGCAGACAATTCCGCTTGCTGCTTCGATGAGTTTGTTGCAACTTCGATAGTCTAGAACATCGAAAAAAGTTTAATGAATTGTCTTTCTTTTATAGATACTTTTACGGGAAGTATTCAAGTGACTTGGCATATTTGGTTCCACCAAGAGCGGCACCTATCAGAAATACGCGACTGACATTTGAAGAACTGCGTTTATGTGATTCAAACTTCCTGAGAAAGTTTTTCCAAATGAATTTAATGTGTAGCGATTCGAATCCAACGTGAATCACTACTTTCGCTCAGGCACCACTCTTAGGGCGCCTTAAGGATGTTCCTGTAGTGCTTGTCTTTTGTCATTAGTCTCACAATATGTAGTTGATGTTTACATATGCCATTTTCGAGTTTTATTTGCAGTTTCCCTGATGTTTAGTTGAAGTAATGTCGTGAACAAATACAACACAAACATTCATGACAAATACACAAGAGTAATCCACTCAAAAATATTACTCCAACTGAAATCCACAATTGTGTATTGATATTGTGTATTGATACTTCAATTCGATGGAAATATATCCATATACCAATATATTTTTGAACCCTATAGGGGTCCACAATTAGATGTTTCAGAATAACATTCAACGGAGTACATTTTGCCTCTATTTCTCGATATAGTTTTAATCTTTCTTAATTTCACTTCCTCTTGGTTGATTAGCGACTCCCAAAAAATGTTCTTACGAAATTCCATCGGTTGTGAGCGTACCCTATTCAGAAACCCTACGATATAAAGGTTAATTCTTTTGTGGTCTCTTTATCTAATTTGTCGAATTATCTTAATGAGTTCAATGTAGCCCGGCAGTAATGTAATTATGTCGCCTGAAAATAAAATCAATTGTTCGACTTTTTGATGAATAGAAGGAGGGGCCACTATGCTCGCATCCGTGTTATCAAGCTTACTGAGCTGTATACGGGGAAGGTAAGAAGTTGATATGTAGTTTTTGAAAGACTGATTAATATTTTTTCCTCTTGTACTGGAAATATATCCTCGTCTAATAAAATCTACCAAACCTTTCCCAAATTCAAATAAACTCGCCTTGTTCGGGAATTTTATAGAAATTTCACACAATTTGTCACAATCTACTTAACTATGTCTGTTTATCTTGATACTTTGATCCAAATACATTATTATCAATCAACTTCATTATATTGAGTCTCAAAATTTTTCCGACCAACTTCAGAAATGAAGTAGATTCTTAATCCTACAATTCGTTTTTTGTTTTGTCTAACCTGTCCATTTCTTCAGTGTCTCTGGACTTATTGAGTCTTTTCATTCCATGGATTTAAAATTCATTCTGGATATAATTTGCGTTTTCATAAATTACTTGCCTCTTAAATTCTTTGACTCTTCTCATGCTCAGTTTCTTCATGAAGTTTTTTCGTATATTTCAATATAAATTGTCACAGTATGTTCCATTAATTTTTTAAAATTCACCTTCCCTCTCGAAACTTCACTGTTTTCATCTCTTCTAATGGAATATTCTTACACACCTCTCGTTCAATCACTCTTGGAGAGTTCTTGCACACTGTGTTCGTCTAATGTTGGAACCAAAACAAATCTAGAAGAACTAAATCTGGTAACCGAGAGTGCCAAAGGTATGAACCAGTTCACTTGACATACTTGACATGAGTTGTTTGTGAATATTTTAAATTACTGATAATACTTAAAAATTCACGTACCAGGGGTGCTTGAGAAATTCGCGCCCAATGTGAAACGAGCTATCATCCAAACAAGAGCTCTCTTTCTCGGATTGAACACAAACATTAACTGTTTTCACTTCTAGAAGGAAACGGTGCTGCTTGAAGGTAAGTGTTTTGGCATAACTTTTGAATTGCTCGATATATTTACACAGAGCCCTAAAGTACTTTTCAGGAGGAATACATATATGGATGCGTATATGTTTAAAGTAGCTATTTGATATGAGCGTTAAAAGTAAGGTTTTATTTTGCATATTTCCTGATGCGTAGAATCTTGAAGTCAACAATAATTGTTGTAATGGTGTAATGCACCCACCTCTTGAAATTAAATAAAAGTTTTCGATAATTCTATCATTAATAACAATTTTACAACTTACTTATTAGTAGGTAATTCGATTTGCTCTTTTATTTCATCTAGTAGATACAAAACAGTTTTTTTAAGCGAAACGTTGGTAAAAGTCAAGCTCATCATATTTTTCAAAACAGTCTGTTCTTTTCCTATACACTTTTGGTCTTCTAATATAAATAAATTCTTCATCAGATGAACTTGAGCTAAACATTACAAAATTATTCATACTATCATGATCAACGATTATTCGAACACAAAACTAGCAAACATAGCGAGTAGCACAAAAAATCACAATTATTAAAATTGAGATTATACTGTAGTTAAATGACACTACAGCGAGTTGAAGTAGAGAAATCGTCACTTTAACTTCAAAGGACGTTTTTGGCTTAAAGAATACTTTAAGTTGGTTATGACATCAAAAATATTTATTAAAGTATCCTTTAAAGTTGAAGTAACTTTTATGTTTCTTTATGAAATCGGCCGTTAATATTTCCATAAAAATACATTTTGACATCTCTTGTCAGTTAACTATTTTCAGTATTGTTTACAGCTCACGCGTTTTATTTAGAGTCACATTTCATTTTAAAGTTTTGGCTGGTTTTAATGTCTTTCATTATGAAGAACAGTAGTGAGGAATTGTCGGTTTCTGACGATTTTGAAGAGGCTGCAAAAAGAGCTTCAATTGAATTGTTACCAAAAAAATTAGCTCAGCAGTACGACATCGCATATTCTAATTTTTTAGCTGATGATGTGGAACTAGTCAACTTTGTGGAGCAAATTTTCAATGATAAGGTTGAGTGCGCTCGATAAAAAAGGTGTTAATACAAGCAAATATTTCAAGGTATCAGAATTCTTAAAGCGGAAAAATGAAAGTTATAGGCCTAAAAAATCAAAAACTCTTTTGAACACGTCCAGAGGCGCCAGATAAAAAATATTTGATGATAAAAGTTGATACAAAAACGAAAATTGGTCGTTCTTTTAGCATTTTTGAAAAAAACATTGACTTTTTTAATAAATACGTTGCATTACCCCCTTCTGTTATCATTCATCAACGTTTTTTTTTCTGAAATACTCAAATTATAAATGCAGTGCCAACCAAGTTAGTATAAACACGTTTGGGAAAATGCCCTCTACCATTGCTGAGTTTCTGAACCTCCCGGAACCAAAGGAATATACGGGTCACTGTTTCAGAAGGTCTTCTGCTTCTTTGCTAGCAGAATCAGGAACAAATATAACGGATATTAAGAAGCAAGGAAGATGGAAGTCTACAACAGTAGCTAAGGGGTTACAACGATCAATCTATTTCTTATAAAAAGGCTGTTGCTGATAAAATAATCCCAAAAGATAGCTCCAGCGTTACATCATCCTCCTCTTCACTTCAAGAATTAAATGTTAATGCCCATGAAATTGCCAATTCAGCTGGTTCAAATATGTTACAAGGCTCTTCAACATCGCAAGGTATTATTATCAGCAAATGTTTTAATTGTACTTTTCATATAAATGTTAATAAATAATAATAATAAATGTATGTAATATAGTGTTGAAACTATTTTTAACAGGCTACTTTGTAAACATCATCTGTTAATACTCTTGACAACCATGAAAAATGTCACTTTTAATGACAGTTGTACAAAAACATAATTACGGAACGTCAGTTTGTGAGAAACGCTTCTAAACAATCCATCACCTCAAAGGTAAAATTCAAGCTAGATGTGACAAACAAGTTACAATGTTTTATGTTCCCACTAATTTGGATATAATACTATTTTTTCAGTGTGCCACATTCTTCCCCGAACACATTGTGTATAATTTTGGGAACGTGATTATGCTTTACGACTGTTCTGTTCAGCTACCGTCAAAGGTCAAGCAACTATGACAGTCGTACGTGAGAATTTTTTGGAAAAGTATTTTTGAAACCGTAAATTGCGGTTCCCACGAAAAGGTGTTTTTCTCTTTTAACGCGAATGTTGCACTTCGCTTTGATCAACATCGATTCAATTCAAAGCTCAGACGAGAAAGTGAATGAACAGTGTCGTTTCCGTGAGGTTCTACATGGTGTGTTCGTAAATTTTCATACTTAATATTTCTACATTAGTTATACAGGGCGTTTTTTAGCTGATATCACCATTTGCCATCCCTGAAACGGTAAAACCTACAAGGCTGGATAAATTGGACAAAATTTTCCTATTTTGGAGACTTGGAATAATCTCTTCTCAGATCGAGAATATCAGCCTTTTTTTTAATATTCGCCAAAAACTAGAAGAGTCAAATTTTGTTTTTTGGCTGTGCCGCCTCCAATCCCAGGAGAGAGAACCAAACGCATATTAGAACGCGCCAGCCGAGCACTGATGAGGTCTCAAATTAAATATCACCGTTAGAAGAGGTTAACTTTGATGCAGGATGCCACAGAACGATTTGAAGAAATACGAAGAGAAACCTTGGAAGAGGATCATGGGCCAATCTTTGCCAAGATTGAAAAACGTGCTTGAAGATCCGCCAAGACATCTAGAAAACTCACAACAGAAAGTGTGGAAAGTTAGTGAGGAAGCAATGCCCAAATTCAAAACGAAAACAGGATAACTATGAAGCAACCAACGTCGTCAACATGAGGTCCCGCCCACTCACGGACACAGAGGAATTCTTGTTGAGGAAAGGCACAGAGGAAGATCAACTAATCAGTTTCGACGTGGAAAGCCTTCACACCAACGTTCCGGTCGAAGAAGCACTCCAGATTATACAGAGGAAGCTATCCGAAGACGGGGACTTGGAAGATAGAACGAACCTATCTATAGAAGTAATTATGGAATTACTAGGATGCTGTGTACGAAACTGCTATTTCCTGTAGGACTGTAGGACGAATTCTTTACACAAGATGAGGGACTGCCAATGGGATCGCCACTTCCGCCAGTTATAGCCAACATATGTATGGAGTGGTTTGAAACTCTGTCAATTGAAGAAGCCCACAAGAAACCCCGAGTCTGGTTGAGATACGTTGTCGACACCTTCATAATATGAAATCATGGGAATACCGAACTAGACGCCTTCCTAAAGCACATCAACAGTGTAAGACCTTCCATCACTGTCACAATGAAGAAGGAAGTCCACAATGATTGCCTTTTTCAAACGTATTGGTGAAGAGGACCGACACTAAGTGGGAAACATCTGTATACCGAAAACCCAGTCACACGAGACAGAATCTGAACCACGAATCCAACCATCATCAATTGCCTGAAAGAGGAATCATCAAGACTGTGGTGATATCCAAAGGCAGTTGAAATATAGGATATTTCTATATCATCAATCTTATGCATCCATACATGAAAGTTTTTCATAATAGTTCAGCGGGGTTCATAACCGAAACATTAATTTTTTTCCAAAATGGATGGCTCAAGAAATTTTCTTTCAAAGAAAAACATCACGTTATACTGCTGAAATTTAAAAAAATCAAGAAAATAATTTTACCTATATATGTATGGATAATAATAACATGTCTGCAATATTCTAACAAGTATCAACTTGGGGTTGATGTGGCATAAAAGTTTCTGAGGTGTGTATAATGTTCTAGTTTGGAACAAAGTTCTAAATTTCTGAGAAGCTGCTATTCCAGTGTAACGATATTGTATCACGACATATTGTTGTCTACTTTGATACTCAATGAATCATCCAATGTATTTCGAAGAACTTCAATTTAATTCACTATATTTGAATTCTGGATAGTGCTGAAAATAATCACGAGGTGAATTTAACAAATTCATCACTCGCAAACAAGTTCGACCCTGAACCACATTGTATGTTGGAATTCATTAAAATGCTTCTTGATAAGTGAAATTTAGAACCTCTGAGATGACTAAAAATATTAAGTAAGACTTCATTTTATGTTTTACTAGATACGAGATCCCTATGATCTAAAGACACACTGTGTCGTGCACAACAAATACAATAATGAAAAGAGTTGAATCATCATCGAAATTTCAGTTTCAAAATATAAAGGCCATGCAATAATTTTCAAAGATCATCAAGGTAGAGTTTGAGTAATTATAATATCTTCACATTTTCCCTCTATGATTTGGATTTCCTTGGATGAAGTGATTTGATGGTGCTCGACTAGCTCTTGAAGCAATCGATTCTTAAAATTTGATAAGCGTATACGAAAAAAAGGAAATTGGCGTTAAATTTCGAAGTTTGATGCCCCAAGCCTATTAGGTATCGAATTCGAATATGTCCACGCTCAAATTCGGTATTGATCTGTTTCGATAGTAATGATGTAATGTTCTGAAGTGTATATCATTATTGACGTCCCTTCTTTGATGGGATTCATTATACGGTAGACAAGAAAAGATAAAGTTTGTCCTTCGCGTCGTACTGCTGATAAATCAGACGTGCAAATGTTATTTGGTCCTGTTTATCAGCTTAACCGTATTGTTGCTGAGGATTCATAGTGGGCGACAATGCAGTCTCGTCAATTTTGTTTATATGCGTTCGTAATGAAAGTATGGTAACGATTTGGATATTCATCTATAATTTTTTTGGAAAGTAGATGATATTCGACAAAACGCCATTCGAATCCTGAAATTTCTTCAGATATTCAATAATTCGCCAGGGTTTACGGATGGATATACAAAAGTTTCATAGGTATGTATATGGTTCGTATGTGAATACGTTTGACAACGTATGGAATATTTGAAACAATCAGAAGAGAATTGTTTCTATTCATATTACTGAGATAAGATTGGTATCAAATTATTACTTGATCATGGAATATTCATAATGAGAGAGTCTCTTTATATATGTTTACTTTGAAAACGGGAGTATATATCATGCGGAAACGCATGATAAATACCCGTACAATTCGACATTTATCAAAATTGCTCTACTGGAGGAATCAATATATCTTATTTCATTCATAAAATCATTACTTCGATACGCTACGCTTCTACTGGTTACTATTCATATTGAAGAATATTCCGAAGAAATCCAATGCATTTATATATGAGACTTTTATACAAAACATTTATTGATAACTTCACTTTTTCATCTCAAACTCTAATGTTAGTTCAATGTGGCACTCACTGAAAGATATGTCGACTCATTAACGAAATCAAAAATGAGTCGCGTAATCTTTGAAGCGAGTGAGAGAGCTGATTTATCAAGCCCAACATACTTTTTGTCGAGGTTTTATTTTCAAACTGTGGTATTTTCGAAACGTGTTCATCTGGTCAGGACTATCGTGGCTTTTTTTGCTTGAATCACTTTCAATGTCATCAGCGAAGAATTTGAAGACCTATTCTTGAAAACAAACTACAACCCCATGCCTTCGAATCTTCAAGTTCGAGGTACCGTCAGCGTTTTCGCAACACGAAGCTCGATAAGCTTTCCATCCTATTTATAAATGAACTTCCAGCAGTTGTTGTACACCAATAGTATAGCCTTCATCAATAGGAATGAAGATGAAACGGGTAGATAAAACAGAGAACTTCATATCTACACATTGTCAGTTGACTGATGATCAACAGGCAGGAAGTTTTTAGGCCTATATCAAAATGAAAAACTATTTGATGGATAAACATCACTATTCCAGGGAAATACAAGTTTTTCTTTATATTTGTGCATATTTTAGCCTTCTACACTCTCGTTTGGCATGGAATCTTGTTTGAGATTATTCAGCACTTCATTCTAAATTACTAGGTCGGCCAAAAAGAGTGCTAGAATCATAAATAACTTCAGTTTTCGGGAATATGTTGGGTTTTATTTCAAGACAAACAAATTTATGACTACATATACAGTATGGAAAGGAAACAAGGCCAATTTGCTATAGTTAACTCTAAGAAAACTATAGCAAAGAGACAACTCACAATCTGGCACTGGTCTTCAGGTTATCATGCGAAGAATACAACAGTGTATACATCGGATAGACCGGTATACCTAAACCTAGTAATTTAGCGACGACCATGAACAGCACTGGTCCAAGTGGACACTGCGAAATATTGAACTCAAAATTCGATGATACACATATATGGTTTCAAAACAAATGAAATATGACAAACGAGCACTTCAACAGATGAATATAAAAAAATAAACATGCTATTAATAAAAAAGCAAAACAGGGACGCTTTGAATAATGCCTTTTTCACTTTGATTATTTCGATTTCAAAAAGATGATGGAATGTCGTACTGCAGCTTCCTCATACTGGCCCTTCTTCTGACATTGTGTATATACCGAGTGTCTCCTAATAGTGATGAGAAAATGTTAGTGCGTGTTCGCAACTAATTTCACAAGAAAAAGTTCATATAAATATATAGTTGGAAATTATCCACTGAAAAATAATAACGTTCGCCTCCGCGTGTCTTTGTCACTCGACTGTGTCTTTGTTAAGGTCGCGCTCAACTCTACTTGTACTACTTGAACGTTTCAGTTGTCGCGTCGTTTCGAGAATGATTCTATCGGCTTTTTAAAACTTTCATTGGCATATATAAGTACTACGAACAGGCAGATTGAATTAGTCTGATTGGAAACGAAGTGAGCTGATGAAGGGACAGACATTTGAAAATCAGTCTGAAGTTCAGTTAAAGATTTTGTGTTGTATTGGCATTTTAGTAGTGAAATAAAGTTGAGTTTACCTGTGCAGTGTAGTTAATTACTGTCGGACCCAAAACGTAACAATATGCCTGGAAATGTATTGTTTTCAAGCTAAGTAAAGGGAGCCAAACTCCTCTAAAAATGTTCCTTGAAATAATATTGTGGCAGATAGTAATTTTTAACCGTTTTCGTAGATACACCTTATTTCAAAACTGTCTCATTTACATAGCAATAAGAAAATTAACAGATATGTGATCGAAGAATATTAAATAAAGTGGTTTCTATTTTTTTTGTTGAATTGAGCGAACTACAAAAACGAATCAATGTTATAGTAAACGTCAATGGCGAATATCTTTTGATCAACAATGTTAGATACGTTGATTCCCGAGCAGCCACTGGATTCAATTATTTGTATCTAACTGGAGCTGAATGAACCATTCATTATTGAAAAAGATGTTATCAAATTCTTGAAAACAATGACTTTCCAGATCTCTGTCCACATCAACTTTCGTGAAATTAGCTCCTGAACACACTCTTACATTTTTTCACCACAATCAAGACACAAAATTGGACATCTGATTTCCATCAATATAGAAGTCATTCCCAATAAATGGATCGATCGACGAAGCGGGCCACCATTTAGGGTCGTTAGATTTCTTTCACTTTGAGAATACAATTCATGAAACCCAACAAGTATTTCTGGATGACTTACTCAAACTCATTATTGATAAATTTTGAGATACTACATTGGAAATTATTCAAAACATCGCATACCTCTTTGAACAAAACAACTCTGACTGTATGGAAATATGAGAAAACCAATTCGAAAAATGTTCGCAGTTGAAATTCAGTGAGAGTACCTATCAATTTTATTCACTTTTTCTATAATATGTTAATTTTTTCAATCATTTTCATTAATAGTGATGTAAATAATTCGTTATCAACAAGTGAAAGTTACAGTAGAAGTAAGAAGTTTCACTATAAAGCATTCCATTGGCATGAAAATGATACTTTGTTTGAGAGATGCAGCATTGGAAAATCAGAAACCACAAGAGATACTAAGTTGGTTAACTCAATAATGAGAAAGTGTTTTGTTTTTTTTGATATTTTTTTAATAAGCGCCAGAAAAGATTTGAATATCATGGAAACTAATTGGAATTTCCTAAATTTAGGTAAAATTTTTTCTGATTCAATCAACTTTGTATCTCTTATGGTTTGGAATGTTAGTAGGGGAAGGTAGGGTAAAACCGGTTATATAACGTTTGATGGCTTTTGGACACTTCAATTTGTAGCTAAAAGAATTAAAAATTTGTACATAAAGCCTTTGATTATGGGTGCATCCATATATATTTTTTTGGCCCTCGGACGCATAGTCCATAATAGCCAGCAACCTATGTTTTTCTCTGAACAAGAGATGGCGTTTTAGGGTATTACTTTTCACACCCAGGGGTCGATCAGGGTGACTTTACACAAAATAGGTAGACCGCGGAAAAAAAAGGATTTTGAGGATGAAGACATATTCACATTGGAATCATTTCAAGTCTTGTCTACAACTTGAGGTTACAATCATTCAGAAATTTCATCATAGCGTCTATCACTAGTGATTTTTTCAGTAATAGTAAGTGCAGTATATTTAAAGGTAGTATTAATTTTTCCCGTCTTAAAGTTTCCATGAAAACTTTGGTTTATTCCTGATATTCAGAACAGTTGAAAAATATATGATTAACATCACATATTACATGATATGTATCACAATTGTTTGAATCAACGATTCCTATTTTGTAAAGGTAAGCTGGATAGCATGCATGTCCGAATTTCAGTCTGGTTATTGTGACAATTGTTTTTCGACCGTACTTCATTTTTTTGTGCCATATTTCTGCTGGAATTTTCGGTTCTGAAGGGGTATTCTGTGTAGTAGAGTTTTTACAATACTCATCCCAGGCGCATCCATACATAAAATTAAAATGTCATGAGTGTTTATGTTTTTCTTTCAATACTTTTTGAAGTAAAAAAATTCAGATCACCCGGTTCTACCCTACCGGTAGGTCAAAACCGGTTACATATGTAAATCCCATGGGAAAGTGAAAATGATCAAACTTTTCTAAAAAACAACTATTTTTCTCCAGTAGCTGACTATTGAACGTTCTGTGATAAGACAAAAAATCAATTGAAACAATATTGAGTCCAAGAACAAAGTTAAATGTGATAAATACATGTGTTTTCATATATCACGGCATATGTCACAAATAGAGAAATCGTCGGTCTCCTCTGCTCCACAGCAAGCATCATGGGCCCATCCTTCACATTCACTGCATTGTATCCGCCATTCTACGCCATTTAAATTTTGGAGTGCCTCATCGCAGAAAATGCAAATAGTTTTAAGCCATTATCTTCGTCAGAAGACTCTTCATATTTTTTTCATTTGTCGTTCCAATTTGTTTTGTCTTTCCATCTCATTTCCCATTCTTTTCTGCCTCATTTGCAAATAGTTTTCTTTTCTCTGTTGCTTCATTTTCGTTTTGTTCGTGATTTTTTTCTATTTTCAGCGGCTTCAATGGTGGACTCAAGTTCGAGTTTATAAGGAGAGGACATTCTGAAGCCTCTTTCGCAATGTGCGAAAGAGGCTTCAGAATGCATGGGAAGCCATTGACGTACCTCCTGCTGATGATAGGTGGTTAATGGAGCCATTAGTGTGACATCTAATGGCTGCAAACGATGCGAGCAGTGGGGTGGTAAATATAATGAAACCACATAGTTCAATCAGGCCATGTTGATTAACTCCAGACTTTTTGTTTATGTAGAGTGGCCATTAAGAATCAGATTCATTGAATTCTCCGCACTTGGACGGGATAAATCAAAAAACTTCTGGAACCAGTATATAAGAATTTCGGCGTTCATCCAACCACTCGGGTGATTCTTGGCAAAACTTTCTGGAGGTGCATCATCAAGAAGAAGAGGATTGTCTCTTGTCCTGGAAAAAAATAAACATTGTTGACATTAAATTACCGAGGCGCTCATACAAATCTCAGCAGTTACAAGTACCCCTCGCTTAGCAGAAGATAATGCAACAACCTGCTTCTTTTTTTGACAGGCAAACACTTTTGAGGGTTTGTTAGGCACTGTGGTAATACCCTTTTCATCGACATTGTAAATGTTCATGGAAGAAAAATTCTTTTTGTTGTATAGGTCCTCTAGTGAATCGAAAAACTTGATAACTACCATCTTGTTGAAACCCAGTTTTTTCTGGATCTCTTGAAGAAATTCTTTTGTTTCTATCTAAAAAGTTGTACAACCAATCTTTACCAGCCATCTTGAGCGTATCATTGAAAGAATGCGGTATGTTGTTATGAACTGCCAATTCATAAGCTATTTGACGAACATGAGTTTGAGTCAACCCAAAATGCCTACTTTCCACAATTAAAATATATTCTACTAATTCATGCTCTTGTTGTTCTGTAATTACACTTCTGTATCTTCTCATTCTTTTTGTTGATGCGGCCGCCGGTGACAAATTTTGTTGTTTGGCTTTACGAACTCTGTTCTCTAACGTACTTTGAGGAACGTGAAATGTATACGAAGCCTTCAAATAACCAACTCTGCAAGGCAGGACCTCATTTATTGCGTGCTCCATATTTTTTTGACTCCATGACTACCGATTTGTTTTCCGTTGACGATTTCTGGGCCCCATATTTTCATAATAATAGCATAAACTATTGCAAAAAAAGTTTAGAAGTGAATGAAAGTGACATTTACTGTAGAAATTATTTTTTTGATAAAGTAGGTAGGAAGGTATCGTTAAAACAGTAAAATTCAAATTCTGGTGGGACAGAACCGGATACCTCCCGATCCTTTCTTACTCTCGATACCTGATATGACCCCGGGCAGAGCCGTTATTGAAAACATGACGTTATCAAACAATATGAAATGCTAGATGCAACAACTCTGTATCAAAATAACGCTAATTAGGTGGTGTAATAAATAATTACCTGATTTTTCTTAAATTTACTGTTCGAGAAATTCTGCACTATAACCTAAGAAATTTCGTAAGCTAAACTATCTGAATTTATAAAAATTCACTATCGTTAAACAATTGTCAGTATCGAACTAGTGTAATGGCAACTCTGGCCTCATCAATCGTATTATGTAGTTGTGCTGTTGCCTGCACTCTAGCATTACTAACATCTGAGAAAAATAGGTACCCGGTTTTACCCGACTATCCGGTTTTAACCTATTTTCCCCTACTCCTTTTCTCAGACACAGTATTATATATATACGAAGTCAATTAGAATGGCATTATACCTAAATAGTTACCGAAGGTCGGCAGTTCCTTTATATGACATGGGCGGCGTGTTAAATTCATACGAGGTCTAATCATTATTTTTATGTGAGAGGTTGCATATGGTATAGACTAGTAAATTTATCAAACTCGCTACATTAGTCTTTCATTTAGCTATTCGAATTGACTTTGTATATACTATCTGTTTTTGCTCAAAACATGACGATAAAAAAAACAACCGCATTGATTTATTACTAGATGTCCTGAGACGTGGTCTTGCAGGGTATTATAAAACGAAACATTATTTTTCGTCTTTGCTAACGTTTCGCAATATTATTCATCGCCTTGGCAATTCTATAACAATGACTTTTTGATGTTTTCACTTATGTCTCTAATGGAATTCAAGCCTATATACATACAACAAAACTAGTTGGGGATTTGTTTTATCACCTTTCGGAAAAAGTAATTTTATCGCAGTTACTACAAATCAATACTTGTTTAACTTCCAGGTCAATAGATATATCGAACCCCATTTTTCTTGGTGGAACAATTATGAGATCCAAAACATCTAAATACTGTATAGAGCTTCTTCATTGTTGCTGGATTTCTATAAGTGAAAATGACCAATCCAGTAATTAGATAATGACGCTTAAATAGCTTTTAACTTATAGAAACCTAGAAGGGGAGGAGACTAGACAAAGTTTCTCAACATTTATCATAAAACTGATGTCATCTGTAAACAAATTATTGTGGGATATGACCCAAAAAGTCATTGAACGACCCCAAACGGCTTGAAACAGGGCTGTCTGGTGATGGATTGAAAGTTCATCAACCGAAACGTCAGGTAACACAAGGAGATATATAGTAAAGATACGCCCGAAAAAGCCATTGTATGGCGAAAAACGTATTGCGTTCTTGTAAAACTGTTTAGTGAAAATCTCACACAGTGAAGTGTTTTGTGAATACGTTATGGATTTCCATCAAGTATAGGCAGATTCCAACAAATTTATAGAAAAGAGCCTGTAGAGTAACTCCTATACTAATTCTTTACATATCATTTTGAAAAGTCTTGAATTCTTTCTCCATGCAGTTTTCGAAAAATTGTATTCGAATGTTACAGAAGCAACAAGAACCTGCTCGAACTGTTGGCAAAGATTATCAGGTCAATATCCAAATCACGATCAGGAAACATCTCCAAAATAGGTACATCGAATTTAGTAGTTCATCAGGAATTATTTATCTTATTTTTTGTTGAAAATGAATCCAGTTCAACTGTACCGATATATAGTATATGTATCATCCATGTATCTTTCCATATACAGGCCTCTTGTTAGCTTGCTTGATGTCCAGCGCTCTGATTTGTTGACTGTGATCAGTGGCAGTTCCTAGTGGAAGTGTGATAAGGAGACGTATCACAATATTGCAAGTTCATAATTTCTTCCTCTGGCTACAAATTTCCATCTTCCGATAGCTTCTTCAAATAACCTGAAGTGGGAAAGAAAGTTTTTGGCTTTGTACTACTCCATCTTGATACAAAAAATGTGAGAATCTTTCAAAGAAAGGAAGGAAGCAATCATTTTTTGAAAAAATGAAATACCAATAAACATAGATGTGTATATCATTCAAAGAAGTAACTTTCAGACACAAAAT
>WOGR01004267.1:0-14918 GCA_015342045.1 Leptinotarsa lineolata | reverse complement strand
TTTTTTCATGAAATTTTGGTCACACCTATTTAGAGACACTCTGAATCCAGTGGCGCAGTGATTTTTTTAATAAAAAAATCGCTATTTTGAGGGACATGTTTACTATGGACGTAGCCCAATCGGAATATCAATCAATCTATCTCTTGGGCTCGTGCCCAATTGACAATTTATTGAAATTACCTAACTCATCTTCGAAAACATCTGCGTATTTCCTTTGAAGACAAAAATAGAAAGACTTTAAAGCTGCATTCAGGCGTTTTTTAATCACCGAGAAAAATAAACACACCATTATTCCGGCACTAATTTTGTAGCAGCGATAAAAGAAATTAATTTTTACTCTCAACAGGTGGCCAAACTCGAGGACAAAATGGTCACTGTACCCTCCAGGCTACTTTTCTCGTGCAAATTGAAGGTGTGTTAAATTCACGCCCACTTTGCTCGCTTCCATCTGAAACTTATCTGATTTAACAAAATTGAATATTCAGCGCTTGAATCGTTGGCAGTTACTTCAACGCTTTCATCAAGATTTTTGGAAAAGGTGGCTCGCTGCATATCAATTTACAGCAAAGAAGAAAGTGGACGCAAAATATAAAAATTGATGCATGGGTTCGTATAACAAGTGAAAATTTACCACCATTAGCTTGGCGCATGGGTAGGGTTGTCGATTCAAATTGTGGTGAGGATGGAATACGCAGAGTGGTGATTTCACTCACTTCTTGTGGTATTTTTGAAAGGTTTTTAGTGAAGTTACGCCGTTTATTTCTCAGTCAATTAAATTCTTCACCTTTTTTTTGCTAATTACTACCGTATTTGGTGGGGCAATATTTAGTTTCCGTTAATTTTATGCAAACTTTTTTCAACTATATTATTCTTAATTTTTTGTCAAACGCCATTCGCGATTTATCCTGTTTGAAACGCAAATCTTGACTATTTAAATCGATGCATACGCGATCCGGTAAATAGTGAAAGAACCGAAAATAAGGAAAGTTCCATTTTAGCAGTAAGAACTACAAGCTAAAACCTCATCATTGTTTTATCGTTTCTGAAGATAATATGAATATAAATTCAGAAGCATTTTGTCAATTGCATTGTATACGTTTGAAAATGTCCTTATAGAATGAAACTGCAGTAACGTTAGTTACAAATACAAGTGGTATCATTTTTCATGATCTCCTACCACGTAGTAACGGCTACATCCATCAATTTATTGAATTTCTCTATTTTACTAAGTGATATATGATGTATGTTATGTAGGTTGATATATGTAGGAAAATTCTGAATTTTACCATAATACATTAAGCAATGAAATCTCCGGAAGTTTTCCATTAGGTTTGATTACTAGAGGGTTTTTCACCTATCCATTGATCATTTGACAAAATTGATTCAAATTTAATTTTACTGTTGGTTTATTAATGGTGGCTTTCAAAAACATTTCATATCGAAATACCTACTTGCATTCAATTATAATTCATTTTTACCTGAAATAATAAATTATTTTTACCTTTCCCATGTACATTTCTCCCCTAGGGCTCCCTGAGGCATAAAATAGATTTTTGGCTTCATAAAAATATCCGGATGTTACTGAATAACCTGAAAAAATAAATTAATAAGTAAATATAAAGTAAATATAATAAGAACGACGAAAGAATACAGATGCGTCATCGATAAAATAGGTGACAAATCACTGATGAATAGAACATTTTGAACCAGATGAACAAGTTTGAATTTACACAGTAACTCATCTTGGTGAACTAAGTTTGCTCTTCCTACACCTGTTTACAATCTCTATTAAAATTTACATATTTTTTCATATTCTGGAAGGTAAAAATATCTACATAATGGTGAATAGAATTATTATTTCAGTCATCTCGTATATTCGTAAAAATCCTGAAAAATGTCGGCTTCGGATTTTGAAATTGTATCCTATTGCTCAGAAATTTCATCCCTGAATTCATCATCCCCGTGGTAAGGGTTACAACCCCAAATTTTTCGAAAAGGAATACAATACAATACAAATGCCGAATATCGATTAATGAAATGTCGAATATCGGCATTTCAAAATCAGAATAGCAGCTCAGGCGCAGTAGTTCAGGTGGATCATGTTATATTAATACAAAAACATACATACATACATATATAAATGAACTGCTAAGATCAAAAGTAGTTCTTCTGAGTCTGTCAATTAAAAATGCACGTAAGGTCGACTAATTGAGACTAATAGCATAATCTATCTGTGAGTTGTTATTCAACTGAGGCTGTCAATGCTGAAGCTTCATCTCAAGTAGTTCGACAAAACGAAGAAGATTTCTGTCGACTCGTGAAGAAAAATGAAATAAAATTCATTACTGATAGTGGAGCAACATCCCACTTTGTTGAATCGGGATATGATGAATATATGACTGATTTGAAACACTCTTCTTATACAATAAATGTTGCCAAAGTAGGCGACGTAATAGATACGAAATTGGAAGTACGTTTACTTGTGATAACCGAAACCAATTTGTTCATTAAACTTGACAATGTTTTCGTTTGTGAAGGTCTTGCATACAATCTTCTCTCAGTAAAGCGTATGGAGAAAAAAGGATTTGCCGTTGTTTTTGAGAACAGTTCTGTCAAGGTGATGAAAAACAAAACTATCATTATACATGGTAAACCTGAAGAGTCATGCAACTTATGCAAGGTTTCCAACAAACTCTTTGTGTGACATCTGTCTCCAAAGAAAACAAACACTTACTTCCTTTTTGTAAAGTGTAGCTGAAAAAAGGAAAGCTAAGAGAGTTCTTCAGTGTATAACAAGTGATGTATGTGGCAAAATAAGCCCTCCGAATAATGATGAGAAACATTAATTTGTGTCATTTATTGACCACCACAGCCATTTTACAGTCATATACCTTCTCGAGAAGAAAGGAGAAATGAAAGATGTTTCTGCCAAATATGTATCAATAGTCGAAGCTGAATTTGGGCATAAAATTGAAAACCTTCGATGTGACAACGGGGAAGAATATATTTCAACAAGCTTGAAAAATGTTTGTGCTGCAAACGGAACTCGTATTACTTACACTGTCGGTCGAAATCCGGAACAAAATGGAGTGAGCGAAAGGTTTGGCCGTACCATCCTTGATAAATCTAAATGTATGATTTTTTATCCGGAACTTGACTTTTGGAGTGAAGCTGCACTAACAGCTGTTTATCTATATAATAGAACTTTAAATTCTGTATTGCCTGGAAATACAACTCCAGCAGGGCTATGGTATGGTTACAACCTTATATGGTCGAGATAAGAATATTGGGATGTCAAGAGTATGGACATGTGGCAAAAGAAGATCGTACTGGTAAACTTGATTCTCATACTGAGAACTTAGTCATGGTAGAACACTGTGAAAATGGTGATCGGCTATATGATTCAAGTCGAAACATTGCAGTGAGTTCTCGATCTGTCATATTTGATGAAATTATCTAAATGAACAATTCGTTCAGGCCAGTCTCAACTCATCTACACAGTAGATTAATGGACTGACACCTATCAGAAAATAACTACTCCCCTGGCTAATACCACGAAGGGCGTTGGATTATATTCGACAGGTGTCAGTGCAGGATTCTTCACAGAAGTAATTACTGCATATGCTGTTGGCGATACAACTTCCGGAATCGATTTTTAATTATTGGAACACACTTGCCGACCGGTTTCGGGCTGGTTGGCCACTCGTCAGTGCAAAGTAGTGTCTATCATCAACTTAGAGTCGATGATTTGTATCGAATTGTAACGAATTGTTCATTTAGATAATTTGATGTGAAGCCAGTCTTCAAGTATGCCCAAGTACTATGAGAATGAAAATATTTGATAAATTCATCAATATATCCGATGAAAACAGAATTGCTATAGAAATTGGTAATCCAACACAGTTGACACCTGAAAATGACTCCAAGTCAGAAAGTAGCATCCAAGAAAATGACTCTGTGCATGAAAACCAGAATGATAAGCTGCAAAAAGAAAGTGGTGTTATTCGTAGAAGTTCCCGTGATAGGTAAAGGCCTAAATATTTAGATGAATATGATGTGGATCTAATGATGGCGATCTAATGATGGCTTCATCTGCTGGATATTTACTTTCAGAAGTACCAAAAAGTTATGAACAAGCTGTTGTAAGTAATGACGGTTGGAAGAAAACTATAGATGAAGAACTTCATCCACTAGAGGAAAATCACACATGGGAAATGGTAAGGCCCACACCAGACACCAAAATCATTGATTCCAAATAGGTTTTCACTAAGAAGGTGGTAAATGGAGAAACCCAGAAGAAAGCACATTTTGTTGCGAGAGGTTATCAGCAACCGACTTTGAAAGACGTCTATGCACCAGTAGCCAGAATGTTGACATGGAGGACCGTGTTAGCGTGGCTGTTAGTGGTTGCCGCTGGAAAAAATGTACACATCCATAAGCTGGATGTGAAATCTGCACTTCTGAAGAGTGAGCTCAAGACACCAGTTTACTTGAAGTCGTCTGACGGTTTGAAAGTGAGTTCTCCTGGTCTTGTGAGCAAATTAGTGAAATCGTTGTATGGTTTACGCCGACGCCCAAAGAGTTGGAATGATTATATCAACAGTCTTTTGATTAATTTGAAATTTAAAAAATCTAATGTTGATCCATGTCTTTACTTTAATGATATTACATATATTGTGATATGGGTAGATGATTTTATATTATTTTCTGTTAGTATCTCTGACGTTCCCGGGGTAAAACAAGAATTATTATAGATATGAGGGATTTGACAAGTGATAAGATAACCTTTTTGGGTTTCGAAATTTTGTGGCAGAATAACAAAATTTATATGAGTCAAAAACATTTAATAAAAAAGGTTATCAATTATTTTGGGATGGATGATTGTAAATTGTCGAAAATCCCAATGCAACCAAAATTGAATCTTACAAAAGGTTCAGAAAACGATGATTTCCAAGTACCATATAAAGAGTTGATAGGGAGCTTGATGTTCATTATGTTACGGTTGAGGTCTGATTTATGTTTTATGGTATCCTGTTTCGGAAGATTTCGAAACTGCTTTTCAGAAATTGGAAACAGCTGGAAAATGTTAACCGTTATTCGAGACACACTGAAAACTTTGGTCTTCATTATAATAATTTGTATGATATATCAAAAATAGATTTGTTGTCTTATGTAAACTCTGACTATGCAAGCGATGTTAATGACAGGAAAAGTGTCAGTGGTTTCATTATTTCAATTGATGATAATGTAGTAGGTTTGTGTTCCAAAAAACAATAATTAGTAGCCCTATCAAGTAGTGGAGCTGAATTTTCAGCACTATGAGCTTGTATGTCTGAATGTCTCTTTTTGAGTGAATTATTAGAAGAAATTTTCAAAACCGTGTACCCAGTCAATGTCTATGAAGACAGTCAGGGATGTATTAAAAGGACTCACACTTATGAAACGAGAAGAACAAAACATATCGATGTTAAGCATTATTTTGTTAAAGATCTTGTGGATGCTGGAAGATTTGTTAATAATTATATACCTACTCATGATCAATCGGCTGATATAATGACCGAGGCTATACCACTAAAACAATTCGAATCTTTGAGGAAGAGACTCAATGTTATTGAAATGTAAGTTTGTATATTCAATATAAGGTTGATGTATTGATAGAATTGAGTGGGGGGGGGGTGTTGAATTGAATACAATTCTACACATAGTCTTTTATCTTGTCTCTTGAAATGCTGTTCTGTGTTATAGATGTCAAAAATGTAATTGTAGTATAGTTGTAGTCGTTCCTTACGGTATGTTCTTACGTTATGTTAATGGCCGTTTATGTTGGCTAATCGTTTTACACTTTTTATGAATAAACTATTACAATAAGTTGCTTCATTATTATATTAGCTATGGTAGAACAACGAATCCAATGTGACAGTAAGGAAGTCGGTGCTTGGAAACATGATGAACTAAAGAATAAACTCATCATTAGCACAGGTGCGACAGCTTATCAACTTCAAAGTCAATCAGATAAAATATGGAAGGCAATGGATATTGAAAATCTGTCACAAGAAATCAAATATCAGTTGATGGATATGTAAGGATTGTTGAAACAGGTGGTACAATATGGTGAGATATGAATATTTACATGACGTATGTACACTAATGTGCAATACAAATGCTCTATCACATAAGGATGATGAAAGATTCATAATTCCTGATACCACCAACACATTACCTTAGGGGCATAACGACATTGAATTTTATCAAACGAACCACAATCGGTTATCAACGGTGATGACTTCGATGACGACCCCCAAGATGGAGTCCCTCTTTCAGGACTTGGAGGATACGATGCCGAACCTCTTGCTGTCTCAGAAACTCTTGCTTTGGTTATCAGACCTGGATGAAGAATTCTTGTATCTGTCGGGGACGCTTCAGCCATCTTTGATACTATCCCAGATTAGCTCGGAGGATAAATTCCGTAGTTCGAAAAAGCGGAAAAACAGCAACGAGGTGGATCAGGTGGATAAGCGGAAAAAAGAGATCCAGAGAAAAGGATGATAGCTGAGTGATTTTCGTGAGTAGGGCGAGAAGAACACAGCCATCAGAGGCTGGCCTAAAGTAGCACTTTCACTGGTGAAAGTAATCGCGGGACTCCTAACCGCATCACTCGGTGCAAGTAGTTGGAGCAGATGTCCATGACGAACCCGGACTTGCTGACCCACCAACACCACCCCAGGTCAGGGCAACAGCCCCACCAGCCCTTTCACAGGTAAATTTGATTACATCTTCTGCACAAGAGGACGCTGCGGTTTCTCTTCTACAGTCTGGGATCTAAGAAAAAAAAATAACGGATTCAATATCCTATGCGCAGTCTGCGTGATCATCAAACGTGTGAGAGCTCTATGATGGGTCCGATTCCCAGTGGAGAGCCTGGATTGCAAAGTGGCAGATATACAGACTCACAAACAAGAATTGGACAGGCGACTGACTCTTTCTCATTGAAGCAAGTCTGTAACAAGCAGATATACTGAAAAGAGAGAGTTCGACATATATCGAGTCTCGCGTGCGGAGATGGAATGACTTCCGGGATTGTTTCATCTATCTAAGAGTTGTGATCTTCAGAGAATCCCAACCAATTTATAAATACCTAAGCAACGCCCTTTCTTTTTCAAAACTTGCTCCACCAAACATTTATTGAGAAATTTTGCTTTATTCAATTCCATTTCATAAGTGCAACTTTTGACCGGATGCCCATTCACATCTTCTATGCTCATGAGTTATAGGCTCTGTACAGTTAATCCTCACAACTTCAAAAAATTTAGTGGTGTTACCTAAAATTCCCTAATAGTAGGCACTAAATTCTCAGAAATATCATTGCATTAAAATAAAAACATTGTTATCAGGTTGTGATTCTAAATATCTTATGATTATTTTTGAAAGCTTTTATTTAACTTGGCTTGTATGTATGTTAACAAATCTTGCAAGTTTAATTTGACCCACTTTCCAATATCCGATTGAGCTGAAATTTTGCATGCTGGTCCAGAACCGATAACAATGCATGTTAATCATAAACGTGACCTGATGCTGTTGCCAGGATCGCCTCCGTACGAGAGATCTCAGCGGTAAATAGCAGGGACACGAAATTTTGTATACGCATTTGTTTATGATAGGCACATTTTCTAAAAAAGAGATATTCGGACATGTCTGTTTTCTGTGATATCGGCTCTATTTCCCCATTAGACATAAATAACGACAGATACATTTTTCAGATTTGAAAATTACCTCATATTTCAGAAAAAGGAAATAAAGAGGTCATACCTTCACTGATGGTAGGAGAAGATTGTATGACATATTTTTGAATTCACCCAATGTAAAAGAAGCCCCCAGAAAAGAATAGAATTCGTTGAATACTATAAGAAACCGCAGTGAAACTTTAATTAATCCAGATATATAATCATTCAATAAAGTCAAACATGAATCAATGATCAAAGACAATATAATTCTGACAGGAGATGATTTTATCGAATATTTTACAATTTATATGCAAGGATAAAAGAAACGGACTATAGGGGACTTCCCCATTCATAATATAATCAAAAATAACAGGATCCTTCAAACGAGTTATTGTGATGATGCAAGATTTGTTAATATTGAATTTCCATTTGTTGTGATGCTCCATTCATAAATACTGTCGATGTCCCTTCGCAAATAAACACAATTTCTAATTGTTTGTATCTGTTTATATATTTTTAGATTATCGGTAAAATGCAAACATTCAGAAAATTTCAAAATGGAAGGAAATAATTTATGAATAGAACAAATAATAGTGGTCCAAGGTTCGATCCTTGAGGAACACCAGAACTAGCATGAAATTTACCTGATGGATTAACATTGTATTCAACACAGAAGTATCTATTTTATAAATGAATTTTCAATAATTTTAATAATTTTTCAGAAAATACAATTTTGATTAGGTCATATAACAGAAATATTCATAGTGAAATATTCGTGTATAAATAATTTGCTCAAATAACTTGGCCGGAGCACACATTATGGAAATTGATCGATAATTTATAGCAGTTTTCCACAATATGTGCAGAAGTGGGATTTTTACCCAATACCGCTTTCTTTTGTTTCAATTTCTTTTTTGCATTCTCAAAATCTGACTCTCCTAATGTCACAAAAATTGTTAACTATATCAGCATCATTTATGGAATTTATGAAATTATAGGGATCTATCTCTCGAATAACTGGTTTGAACAATTTATTAGGAACGATACTTCATCATCAATTATCTCTTGAACAAAAATTCGAAAAACGGATATTGAACATATCTAATTAAAATGAGTTATAGTTGAAATTATTGAAATTATTTCAAAATTTCTGTTCCATGAAGATTAAATTTTAGTGCACAATACATTACAATACAACTGCAGTATCCTCTTGAGCTATTACATAGTCCAACCAAGTTACCGAATTGGCTGAGACTCTGATGACGATTTAATGACTCTAATATATAGTATAACATTTTAACGTAGTTGTCACCTTTATTGAACAAATTTATTTTGGCATCCCCTATACACACGATTCCATCGACAGAAGGACTAATCTCTTCATCTTTAGATCAATAGGAATTACGATTTTGAGTCACTACTTTTTTGTGATAGTTCCATTGAGTTCTGATGACGATAACAAATTCAATTGATCCTAGCGTACTGATTATTCTGTTAACGGTAAAGAACATATTACCCAGTAAATCGAAAGCCTGGTTCACTCTAGCGTTGGGGACTTCAACTTTCTTCAGAGGCTCTACAGAAGCTCTTCTTCGTCTACTGGGATCTGGTTTTCTATCTTCCTCATCACTGACTCGCAGTGGTGTACCCGCCCAATTGAATATACCAGGAGCTCCTAGAATTAGCTCATTGCGTTCCTGAAATTGAGAATTTTTTGAGTTGAACTTCAGACTATGACTTTTGATTGGAAGACAATTTCCTTTCTACAAGTTTACACCTGATAGATCACTCAGAAAACCAAACAAACCAAGAAAAAAATAAGATATTGGAAGCACCCCATTTCTATTTTCCACTACAGCCTAAGCCTCTCCCCTGACTTCTAGAAATTGGGATAAATCATGATTTCATGGCCACTGAAAGTTTCTCATTTTATAAGTTCCGGAAACTTGAAATTGTTCAAATCAAAAATTGCAAAGTAATGATTTCATATATATCGCTTGACCCAAGTGTAGATTTGTTAACTGAGATCCAGCAAGTGTTTTAATTTTCACAAATTATTTGCTTTTGAAAAATAAATCATCAAATCCACAAAATTGCCTATATCAATGTATGTGAATGGAATTTTCGGAGAAGGGACTTAGATGAGTTCGGAATTCGTTTTTTTACCTGTCTAACTCTCTTACTGTGGCAGTTTTGAGTATTGCAACCTTATCATTCATTTACAGTTGACACTTTTGGTTGTGTTAGTATATATATTTATATTGATTTTATTGTGCCAGTCTCCATTTTCCCGAAATTCGACTACTTCGATCTTGAAATTCCGTATGGTATTGGCAACATCGAAGTATTTCAAACTAAAGAATACCTATCTTTATCAATAATTTTAGGCACTACAAATTACAGAAACAGTGGAGATGGTTTTTGGGTTTTTGGATATTTTACGGAAAATGTTTTTCGCTACGAAACACAATTGATTCTTCGTCAATCTGAATATTTTTTGAGTTGAAAGTTTGTGTTTTATCTGTATATCGCCCATGTTATGGAGCCTTATATAATGATAACAATGGTATTCATTTAAAAAGTATTGAATAATATCTCATGAACATATTGAATAAATACAAGACCAGCGATAAGTTGAATTTTTCATCATGTACAAAAATGTTGGGTGTCTATCTAAATGACAAATTGAACTCTGACGTACATATTGAGCATTTTGCAAAAAAACTGGCTAGCAAGTGTTAGGCAATTAGAATTTTGAGAAGTCACTTGAATACTGCTGCACTAAAAACAGCATACTATGGAACCGTATAATATGCTTTCCTCAAATATGGAGTTATGTTCTGGGGTGGAAGCATTAACTTGGAACGCATTTTCATTATGCAAAAACGTATAATGAAGAATATGCTTAACATGAACTTAACAGACTCCTGTCGCGAAATTTTTAAAAGTACTTACTCATTATAAAGTAAGTAATTACTGAAATAATTACTTACTTTATATGGGATCTATATTTATGTTTGTGTTATTTTCGTTGATGACAACAAAGAAACATTCATTAATCATAGAAACATTCACGCGTACTAAACTAGGAACAATTCGAACCTAGTTCTTCCGAAACATAGACTAAGAAATACAGAAAGAGGTCCACGCTATATGGCCATCAAACTATACAATCATTTACCACTGACTATCAGAGAAGAAGGGAGACGGCATACTTTCAAAAATTTAGTTTTCGATTTTTTGTGTAACATGGAACCGTATTCGATGCAAGGATTTTTTATGGAAACTTTATGACGATTGTAGAAAACAGAAGAAGAATAGACATTAGTGTTAGTAATGAAAATTTTCATAATCGAGAGTATATTTTCATTTTCATTATATTTTGATATCTATATATTTCAGACAAATGCGTTTATATCTGTAACACTCATCTTATTTTTTTTCTCTTTCTTTTTCAATATTAAGTACAAAAATGTACTCCCACGAATTTATGAACCTGTGATAATCTTTTGCTATCTTTTCTTGTATTTTAGTTATATATTTATACCTTACTGACTTAAGTTTTCATATGTTCAATTCGAAAACTTCAATAAATCTATCTATCTATTACATCTATTACATCTATCTAAGTGTGATCACTCGTTTAGCACGTACAATGAAAAATACATAGAAACATAGAAATGAATCATACATAGATAAATATAATAATAAAAACACATCTTATATATCAAGCATCTTTATGTCGGAAGATCGCACAAACACATCATCAGTAAAGTTTGAATATAGGTCTAGTAATTTTGAACCTAGATAGTCAAAACTTATTTAATTTTGATTTACGTCACGATAGTATGGATTTTTACATTTTAAAATCAGATTTTAAAATATTGGTAGAAGTCGAAATTGTTTTAATAAGTTAAAGTATACAATCATTTGTTTATTGATTCATACGATGAGAAATGATAATATTGAATGCAATGTGATGTAATGTAGAACAGAACAAACACATATCAAAATGACAAAGAGCTGATGAAATGATTTTATTATATCTTGTAGTGGTCACGATGTGAAATTTTCAAAGGACACTTAATTGATATATTTTGTCACGAGTGACTGAAAATGAAGAGTTCCAATTCTCTTTTGAATATACACGAATCATTGATCTGTTGCACATTTATGGAAATAATATTGTACAGCTTTGGGCAATATAGGAAAACAAACCTTGTCCAAGTGACTTTTGAATAAGCTGCAGGATATGATGATGTATTTTTGAGTTTGGTGATCGTGGTTTGGAAGAGAGAACGATTGTTTTCTGCAGTGATATTTTATATTTACACTAAAGTAAAATAGTTGGCAGTATATGCTCTCAGATGAATATCTGTGTTCATTGAAGTTGACCAATCTCACAAATATTTTCTGAATCACTTCAAATTAACGTATGTGAGTGTTCAATACTCTGCTCCGAGTCATCATACCGTATGGTATGTGAGTCTCAACTGACGCATGGTATAATAATAACATTTGATTCATTTTTATATATCTTATATCTTCGACAATAAAGTATATTTTGATTTGATGTAATATTTGAATTTGAAAAAGTATCGTTCGTAATTTATCACATATAAACGCAATCTGTTTATCCCATTTCATATAAGCATCGATAATTATACCAGGTGAGACAAAATTCTGCTTTTCATCTATTACAATAGTCGAATTCTCAAAAGGCTTTTATTAGACCTATTGCAGGTGAAGGGTGCATAGCATTTTTTTTTCAAATTTATTATGAGTAACATATGCTCATGCCATTTTTATTTTTGGGCAATCAGTCTCCATAGTAGCTTTCTGGTTTTGATAAGTGTCTGCTCGATAAAATAGGGCTGTCTCGTTTGAAAATTCTTTAATATTTTTCCCAGTACTGATGGAAAATATACCTTTAATAAAAATTTCAAATAAGGTACTATCTATAATATTATTCTGAGGCACTCCATATTTAATATTTCTTCGGTCACTTAATATTCGTTCTACTCTCACAGTTTTGGTTCTATTCGATGAATAACTTTCAAATAGTCTCAGGCAGTTATCCCTGATGCCCAGGTCTTCCAAAATCTACAAAAGTAGATCATGGTTTACAATGTGAGCCATGATCTACTTTTGTAGCTTACAATATGGAACGCTTTCAAAAGATCGATGAATTTGCATAAATTTTGACTATTTACATCCAAAGGTTAGAGCAAAAAGTGCATCTTCTGTAGATACTTTATCACCGAAAACGTATTCATTGTCAGATAATATCTTATATTTGGTTGAATAAGAAGATAATCTTTTCTCCAGTATCTTTTCAAATATTTTCGTAAAATGCGTTATGAGAGATATTGGTGGTAGTTTATCATGGCAATTTTTGTAGACAGGTATAATTACGGCTCATTTGAGGGTTGAAAGCTTTATCCATGCAAATGATCAGTAGATGGATCTATATGGATCTATAATATGGAATCCCATATACAATCAATATACATCTGCAATTCATAGAGTACAAATGAAATTTCTGAAATTTCTCAGTTTCAGAATCATTGGAACTTACCCTCCAAGAAATTGTAACTACTCAGATCTGCTTTATGAATTCGAATTTTTAGCATCTGACAAACGAAGAAATCAGCCATGGTTTTCATTTTTCTATGAGTTATTGAATGGAAAAATAGACTGTTCTGCACTACTATCAGAAATTGAAATCTTTGTTCCAAGACAAGAAACTTGGCATAATATATTTTTTTATGCAAAAGGAAACACACTAATTTGATGTTGTAGTCACCAATTAACTTTATGTTTCGTAATGCAAAGAAGCTCTCCAATATCGATATTTTTTTGTTGCAGTTTACGTGAAATTAAAAATAAGTCGCATGCGAGTATAGAAACGGTCACAAACTTTCATACTTTCATTTTTTTTGTCTTACATCAAATAGTATAATTTGCCCTGTAGGCAATAAACGCTATTATTATTATTATCATCAGCATTTCAACAACAAATGTTTCTGCTCACAAATCAAGACATATAAAATCATTGAAACTTTGGGGGGGCTTCCTAGATCTCCGTTTTTTTGAGTGATATTGTGTTAACTCGTTGAATACAGAATTTTTATCAATTTATATCATAATCAAAACTCACCGTAGGGAAATGTGCTGAAAATCCAGCTTGTCCTTGTCCATAGTAATAAATATACAATGATCGAAAGAGAATGATGCCGTTATCTAAAATACATAATTTTTTTAAATCGCTTTATCCATATTAGCAGAATTGAATATCAAAATTCATTATCATCACATCGAAATATTAACCTGGCAATAAAATAATAATAATAAGAATGATAATTCATTTATTTCGCTTGTTGAAAAGTACGTAACAATGGATAATTCTATCAGTACAATAACAAGGAAAACGTCATAAGATTCGGTGCTTTTCATATACATATATTCACACACAAGTACTCATCTAAATATTTTAAAGGAATTGAGATAAAAAAAGAAAAAATATATGTAAACACATAAAAGTAGCGAAATACTCCAACAGTAAAATTGAGGATCACGGTTACAAATAAAAAGTTCAAAATAATGGTAATGTCGAATAGTGACAAGAACGTTTTCACTTTCATTTTTTTATTATTTCCTTGTTGAAAAGTACATTGTCATACGTACAATGACAAGGAAAACGTCTGAAGGTAGAACCCGTTATAGAGTATAATGTTTATAGCAAAATGGAAAATATAACCACTTCAATCTTGAAGGATTACCAAGATAAACTAAGATATGGATTATATGAAGCTATGCACATTGCCATTATTCTGATACCAAAACAAAATGTAATAAAAAATTAGTGGAACTCTCCTTTCACGTACTTGATGTTCTTTTCAAAATTAGAAACACTTTATAAGATCTCTATTCAAGGAAAAGAAGATATGTTCAGATATTTTCAAACCATGTGATGTGATCAGAAATCAAAATCAATCTTGCTACCTTGATCGATAGACAAGAAGAGAGAGTCACACTTCCGTTCGAAAAAAATCATATTCTGTCATGCGTGTTTTATTCATGTCGAATGGCCCAAAGTTAACATTGCGTTCTATAAAATTCTATCATGAGTATGAACATTGTAATCTGATAGTTCGGCTATCCTCCGCAAGATGCTCTCGTATGTATGAATTAATT
>WOGR01004266.1:0-10344 GCA_015342045.1 Leptinotarsa lineolata | reverse complement strand
CATTAAATTGTTTATAACTTTTGCAATTTTCATTTCCGAAAGTCGTCCGTTTTCAAAAACTTTCTAGACGCTATTCCGAATCGAATAACATATCAACCATAATTTTCGGAGACTGCTGGAAAAAGTTAAAAAAAAGCACTTCTTGACTAGACTACTAGTCAAATGGAGTTTTTTGTCTGATCCACAACAAAAGTGTGGCTGAGGTAAAAGTATCTGAATTCTTTTTCGTAACAGAAAATTCAAATTACTGTGCAAGAGCTGTCATGGCAAAGGTACAGATCGTAATAAACAAGGAAAAAATTATTACCTGAAAAAACTTTCAGAAGTTGCCGGAAACCTTTCAAATGCAAAAAATTCTCGAAATTATAAAGTAGGAGATATGCAAATTTATAGACACAATTTGAAACGAATTTGTTTTCTCTCAAGAATAATCAGTTAGGTACACGAGTGTGACTGGGCAATTAGTACCAAAAATAAGTTTTTTGAAAAGAAATTGAATTGAACGATCGAGCGAACCTACCTGCATATTTCAAGATTTTAGGTTCAGTAGTTTCGGCTGTACATTAATATAAGAGTGTCAGTCAATAGGTACCCAATTATACAATATTGAATAGCATCAGCAAAAGAAACTGAAATTATCAGAATGAAATATATTGGTAATCCTACTCCTACTACTAATAATAATAATAATCAATTTTATTCATCACAAGAGATAAAGGATTTCTAATTTGTATTCACATTATTTGAAGATAACTTTATGACGAATGAGCGAAGTGTCAGCAAAAGCTGTTTTTCAACTCGACCTAATATTATAAATGCATAGTTTGTTAGGATGGATGAATGTGATGTACGTATTTACGTTTTTTACTTTTTCACGCTTAAACAGCTCAACGGATTCAAATGTAAGTTGTTATATAGGTAGATCATGACCAGAAATAACACATTAGGTAGGTTCTCATGGTAACGCGGGTAAAACAGCAAGAAAGAGCTAGTATTGTATAAGTGGGTACCTATTGATTGACTGACATTATATTAACGTACAGCCGAAGCTACTGAACCTAGAATCTTGAAAAATGCAGGTAGGTTCTTTGTATAGCGTAAATAAGCATCAAGAAAGGGAATCAGCAATTTCCACACCCAAGGGAAAAAATTGAAGTTCAAATATTGTATTGAATCTCGTCAATTTTGAAGTTGAAAACCGTCTGTTACGAAACTTAATGTGACGAACCAAATTCTACGCCGGCGTAGCCGCAGGCAACAGTTAGTAATATTTTTACTTCGAAAATACAGTAACTAAAAAAGTATGCGAACTGCCCTATGTAATGAATAGCTTCAAAAATCGAATTATGTCACCTATAAAGAAATTTCGCAGAACTAACACAACCTTCAACGATGTCTGCTCTCACGCGTCTGCCCGCGTTCGGGTCGCGTTCTCGGCGATGGCGCTTCATTGCTTAGACCGCCTATCTATCTCCGCGCATCGTCCCCCATCGTCTTACAGTAGACGCAACGCGTAATAGCTCACTGCGTTGCGTCAAGTTAATCTTATCGTGATAACTTTTACTGTCAGAAGACAGTGTGTGTCGCCTCTGTTTGGAATATGATGAAACAGCAGAGCACATATTTTGTGCCTGCCCCGCCGTGGACCGAATCAGGTTTTCAGAGTTTGGTAAAACTACACTTTTGCCATCTGACATGAAAGATCACTCACCATACAAACTTATCTGCTTCGTCAAGAAGCTGGGTTCATTTGGTGAAGTTTGAATAGGTGTGAGTTACAATGAATCCTTGTGGGTTGCGGTGAAGGGTCGAATAGATCAACTCACTTCTGACCTAACCTAACCTAAGCTACATAAAGAGTGATTAGAGCAGATATGTTTGGAAAAGATCTACAATTGCGAACTATAAAGTCATAAACTTTCAATGCTTTCCTTACTTTCTATCTAATGTGGTTGGAGAAGACACATTTTGATCAAAATATAAACCAAAATCTTTGATTGAATCACTACGTGTCAGTGAAATGGTGTGTACTCGATAATTATACTCAATGACTGATATTTTCCCACTATTAGTCACTACTTTACATTTGGATGCATTAAGATATAATTTGTTAACTTCACCCAAGTCTGTATATTTTCTAACTGTCGTTGCAATGTATTACAATCTTCGATAGTTTCGACAGTTAATACTAATGATAATAACAATACTTTTCATTTATTAGTTTTGAGACTGAAGGTATAAGGAAATCGTCAATACGATAATATACGCGAATAAAAAATATTGTTTACTTTCAAAATGGTACAGAAAAATTAAAATACCAAACTAGATATATACTTGGTATTCAAATGATTAGTCCTTAGAAGTACAATTCAATTTATATCGGATTGATGACAGTTCATCAAAACGAATTGAACCTTAACTTGGGCTCAGTTTGAAAATCAAAGTGATTTCTGTAAGTGTAGTTTATATCTTAGAGTCTATGTTATCAAATCAATAAAGTAGAATCAACTTGTGCTAATGTTTACTTCCTTCCTAGTGATATTCCTTCGGAGTTTCATTTTTCAGTACTGACCGCGTTAATCCTCATCAAGCACTTTTGAGGGTTGTAAAGGGGTGACAGCTGGTCGAAGAAAAATCACAATGAAAATCTAAGAAGTTTTATATTATGGAAAGTCTAAGGAAATATACAAAACTTTTCATTGGATATTCAGACAAATATATAAAATGATATTTTTGAAAAATATAGCAGGAGTACCCGCCTCCACAAAACATTTAGGCAGTCTAGTTTCACAGTAGCATACTTGAAATGTGTTTGAAACTACTGAAATAACTATCCAAATTGTGTTCCGAAAAATGTATCAGAAATGTCAATTCTGTTTGCTATCTACTCCGCCCTTTCCCCCACTTACAACTTTCTTCTAATAAATGGATTATATTGGCAAATATTCTATCAATGAAGTGAGTCAAAGTTAAATCTTCAAAGTAGTTTTCACAGTGTTCCTAAAAACAATCAAAGCAAAATTTCATCCTCAATAAATATTCTCTACAATCAACAACCAGCTTTTTTATTTCAAATCCAAGGGATGTAAAATTCGAACTTAACAAGTCTCCCAATCGTCAATTTCAAAATTCGACACCAATAGACATTTATCTATATCGTTTCAATATGTCAATCTATAAATTCAACACTCGGTATATTATTCGAGAAAGTTTATTCAACCTTGACACTCCTATAATCTGTTTTTGTGTTGCACGAAAAATGTTGTGCAATTGATTTCGAGTTAGTGATAAATTCAAATCTTGCATTAGACACATTGAAGGCGACATCTGAGGATATTCTGAACGATTATATCGAATTACAGCAAATTCTTTGAGAAATTATGCCAAAAGCCATGGATGAATAATATGAATATATAATTATGTACCTAATACTCTTGGCGAGACAACATTAGTACGCATTGATGCATCTATAGATTCAGTTTTTTTTTTCTAATACTGTTATCTTTCTTATGTTCTGAAAAATTACGGATGTGAAATTAGAACAACTGAAAAATAACATAGATATATAGCTGGAAAAATAAAGCACCAACACGATATTTTTCAAGTTTCAATGTAGTACATCTTCCGAATATATCTCTCTTCAACTAATACAATGAGTCAGTATCATGAATTCCAATATGGTTACGTCACTCACTTCACTACTTCACTTCACTCAAAGATCTTGGCCTTTGCTTCCAGATAGGCGCATTCAGCCAGCTCGATTCGGGGGGTACAAAAGTCTTACTTTACGCAATATTGCACCCCTTTTTTAATATTCTTAAAATTTTCGTATTTTGCAGGCACGTCGGCCAACGGTGGATATATAAAACTATAATTATCTTCTTCATAAAAGGTTTAATTGTTGCAATCCTACACTCCCACGTGGACATCCGGTCCACCCCCGGCCTCTAACCGGCGTGAATGAGAGTACTATCTCTTTTTAGATACTTAAAACAGATACATATTGATGCTGACACGTTTTAAAACGGCGGACATTCACAACACGAAATGAGTTCCTTACCCGACAATGGCGTCCGCGTACCTTCTTTGTGGACGGTCGTTGTCTGCACGTCCGTCCACCATCATATCAGACACGAAACTCTGTTTGGTACTACTAGCACCATCTCTGTGTTAGTCTTGGGACTTATTGAACGATGTAATTTATGACGGATATGACCTCTGTATATAGATCTATATATAAAGAAATAACGTTACTGCCAAAATCCACAACGCAAATGAAAAATTTTATTAATACGCAAGAACGAATTCGAAGTTCATTCCGGTTCCTACTCAAATGTACGAACTAATAATTACCGTTCTGAAATAGTTCCAAATCGGTTCGGAAAAAACCAAAACACTTTGAAAACGATACTAGAACAATTCTAATTGAACCAAAACACATTTTAATAACTGCGCATGATCGAACGGTACGGAACTGCGAACCAAAACAAACCTAATGACAACTAATTTGACAGATGTAGTATCACCAAGATGGCCGTCATCAAGTTTGGAAGTCCCCGTTGGAAGACCCTATATTTGAAAGTTCCAGAAATTTCTTTCTAAAAAACATCAGCAATTTGAGATATTTCGATTGAAGACCAGAGACGCGATCTCTCACAAAGTGTAGAGTTGAAAAATCTGGAAGTAAACAATTTCACATTAAAAAAGACTGATGGTTTTGTCAGTTTAGCTCAATTAATTTAAGCCTCACTTACTTTTGATGGTATGCTAGTACCCAATAACCAAGAAAAGGAAAGCTAGCAATTGAAAAAAAAACGCAAATTCGTCTAATATTCATTAGTTAGAAGCCTTTGTGCTAAATTTGTGAGGGTCGACTTTTGTTTCGCTGGATCGATTGAAGCGCCATCTGCTATGAAAAATATGAACACATACTCAGAAAATGTAAAGAAAACCATCAATTGAAAAATTTTTCATAGAGTTCGTGTTATGGCCACTAGATACCCTTAGTAAGTCCATTTGTCAAGCCCGACCTCGTCGATAACTTTTTATCGTCGATACGAGGGGCCACTGCGAACGTCATCCATATCCGTAAGCATCCCTCACAAAGAACTGCGGCTCGCTGGGTTCAAGATTCAAATCGACCAAATATAGTTGTCAACATCATCTGGTTGCACTGGTAAGTACCCACATGCAATTGTTCGTGGTTATCTCCACACGTGTCTTTATTTGTTATGCGCAGGACCATTTGTTTGTTGTGCAAATAAAAATTTGACTAGCATACGGATCGTTTCGGTTTGACAAACCAAATCATTATTTCGGTTGATTATCGTTTCTTGTTTGTCATCGTTTTGTAGGCAGGAGTTGATGCTATAGTCTTTCAAAAACTCGCCGCGGTTTTGGTTCAGCCGGATATTAAATTGAGAAGACATCTTAGTAACGTTTTGTTGCACTTAATGATTGATTTACCTACATTGAAATAATAAAAACGTTGGAAATGAAAGATACATCTAGAGGCGTAGGTAGGTTATATTGATTTGGAAAAATTGTGGGACTACCTACCTATCTATATCTTGTAATTTTACCGTTTATATAAGTTACTTAAAATTATTTTGGTCAAATTGATCAAGGGAAAAAATTAAATACCTAATTATTTACCATCTATCTTCTATTGAATAAAAGGAAACGGTTGAAAACCTAGTATTAGATATTTACTCGTGTGTACTTCTACTGAAAGTTTTTTTGTTGGTATCAAATATTAAAATCATAATAATATTGTGTCTGATACTATTTTTTTTATTATTTATCAGTTTAGTTTGACTGAATTTTCACAATTAGAGAAGGGACTGTCAAAAATGTCTGACGTAAATCTAAACTAATATTACGAATATCACAAACTACCTACACCTAACGATTTGATCTTTACAAACTTGATCAAATCGTTATGTGTAGATGGTTGAATTGGGGCAAAGTTGCGCAGGAATTTCGGAAAATGGTTTTTATTTTTTTCCGGCTTCATTTTTCGATGGATACGAAAATAAATTGCACTTCCACATTGCCACTATTGGTAACTTGTCCTACCGGACTTCGGGGTTTGGTTCCGCATCCTAACTCGGGTTGGGCACCATGTCCTACTGCACAAAGGGGTTGGTTCCTCAATGTAAGACGGATGCCGTGACCTACTTCAGGTTCACTACAGCTCCCCATGTCCCTACGTCGTAACGGCCTCCTGGCCTCCCCGATCTGAGTCCCAGGGATTTCGGGACCCATTCCTAATCGAGGTACGACGGTAGGCTCTGTTGTGGCTAGCTCCATTTCCATTGTATGGTGGAAAGACTGGCCCCGCCATGAAGCCACCTCCAAGCCCCCTCTGGCTTCAGGTTGACCCCCTGACCTTCCTCCACCCCCTAGCACTTCCGCTAAGGCGCCAGTTCCAAGCTGCTTCTGAACGTAATGCGTTTCTGTGCGCACCACGTCCGCCTCATCCCAGGGGCACCTGGTGGATACCTCCTGGGGGCATCTCAGCGCCTGGCGCTGGATGACATGTCCTCCATATCCAGACTCGATTACGTCGACGTTCCTACGTTTAACGCCCGCCGGCGAGTCCTTGCAATTTCCAAAAATTGTCCTCTCCTCGTTTACACGTTTTACGCCCGCCGGTGAATCCTTGTGGCTTTGGAACATCTCTCTGTTTCGAAAGTCCTGTCCGGACTCCCGAAGATGTTGTCCACGGCTGCTACTGCATGCACTCCTCGTCGGGGTTGGCAATGGCATAGGTACGGCTCTCTCAGCATGTAACACAGGATGACTGTACTCCCTGTGTATCCTAGGTTAAGGAGTCTCCACGTAAGTGGGAAGAATCTCCTCAGTGTGCCAACTAGGCTCATGATTGGGCAAAACTTTCTTTGGAGGCAACACTCCTGCCGGTTGGATATTCCGACGAAAAGTTTCTAAGTGTCCTGAAGCAAAACAGTAACCGCTCTTGAAGTAAGCAACTCCGCTCCGCTGCAACTCCTAGTTCGCTGTATATCTCAATTGGCTCTGAAAAAAGCTCGAGATATCGAAGAATACGAATTCAAATCAAAGTATCCACTCGAAGAATCTCCAAAGTTTTCGAGCCTGAAAACTGTTTCCAAAAATTCCCAAGTTTCGATAAAGTTTCCTCAGAAAATTCCAATAAAATCTCAATATCGGCAAAAATTCCTCGTAATATTCCAATTTCCAAGTTGTTTAGTACGAGTCTAACTTCGAAAACCAACTAGCTAACAGGTCTTGAGCATTCCTATCTTTATACGAAAGATCTGAATTCTATTCGCCCAATCCGCTGTCAGTATTTATCCTTATACTCAAGGAATAAATTCTGTTCGTCCAATCGGTGTTCGAGAAAAACACGAATACTCAGGGGGCCTTTTGATCACTTTTTCGATCGCTCAAGTTTGAAATCAAATTCTGGCGAAAACTCCGAACGGCCTTCGTGCTCGCTCGGGAGCACGAGGCCGCACGAGAGAGATCTGAACTTCTTAAACCTCTTCCTATATTTGACAAGCTGCAGGTACTGCAATTTTTTTAATAAACTGCCAACTCTTGTGTTGACAAGGCATGAAAACTTGGCACGATTTCTCGTGTTTAGAAAAAACAGAGTATTGCTGTCCCAGCCAATCTCTCATCTTTAGTACTGACGATTTAAACAGGGATATTTTAAAAAACAATAAAAGAGTTTGTTTCATACTCAAATTACATTTTGAAAGGACTTAAAGGGCGACCTTCATACGTCAATCCATTTCGATGAACAATAATAAATCGCCAAGTTTCTGCCTCTACTGTCACTCGGTATCTGATCTTTGCTCGTCTACATTTTGTTGATTTTATGCGGCCTGTAACGGGATATAACGTGCCCTTGTACACTTCGTTCGTCAACCGAAACAAAACAAGTGGAATTTTAATTCCATTTGAGCCGCCTAACAATGCGAAGTAGGACATGAAATCCTCTGAAAGGCAATGAGCATAGGAAAGCAGCAATGTTTACAAACACGTTCGGAATAAAAAGTTCAGTAAACCACTATGTTGGACGCGTTGGCGTACCTGAGTAGTAGGTAATTTTCTCAATTTTTCAGCTGAAGTTTTGTTCCAGGGGCGTAGAGGACGACGCGCATTATTAAAAGCAATAAACGTTATTTTCAAATATAGATTCTTCCAATAGGGACAATTGATAAATCTGAAGAAACCTTCACGAGAGAAACTTTTTATTCATTAGTAGAAAACGTTTTGGCCCCACTTGTGAAGAGATCAACTGCGTTGAAGGAACACCGAAAATTGTGGGGATTTTTGATTAATGTTGATGTTGCTCAACTTTCAGGAAAAGAAGATATAAAACAAAGTTGCTTGGACCTTGAGAGACATTTAACAGACGAAACAAACAACCAAAGTGTCTGATATGAACGGCATTGAGCTGTATAATGAACTTTTACATGCAAGTTCGATTTTGTCACACCAAAAGAAATATTGTGTAAGATCAAAACCACAAACAGTACAGATATTTGTTCCCAAACTTCTGTTGGAAACAAGTTGCTAGTGTCGAACGAAGCTTCAGTAAACTTAAGCTTAAAAAAAGCTATAAACTCGTATAAACTTGTATTTTGAAATCCTAGAAGTTGTCTCAAAACCTAAATATGCTGAAATCTAAGATCAAAGGTCACAAAAACTGATTCATTGCACATTTTTTGCAGGTATCTCGTTTCCTATGGTTTTTTCACTATTTGTACTCATTATCAATATTGTAGAGGATTGAATTTCCTACAACTTTTGGAGAAACAATATTTTTTATACGTTGAATCGTTTTCGAGATAGAGGGCGGAGAGCGCGCGGTTAGAGCATCATTTAAGGTCCACCGATATTATTAATAATTTTCATTTGATACACCATACAGTAATGATGGTGTTTTTTTGGTGGGTTTTCCTCTTTGGGATGTACCTGGATGGGTCCTTGGTGTCCAACCACTATCCTTCTGTTGTAAAGGATCGGCTTGTCACACGTGACGACCCGATCCAAAAAAGGATCGTTATGGTTGTGCAAAAGCAAAGAAAGGTTCTAAAGTTTTGAGTTATCATTCAGAATGTCCTAATTTTTGTCTATTTAGGGTGAATATGAATAAATTTCACTTATTGATTCACTATTGACTCATCTGGTGATACGTGCCAACCCAATAGTTACGTTAGAAAAAAAACCCAACCAAACGTTTGTATATTCTACAGACTTGATAGGTACTTTCGTTTCAGAATTAAATTTGTTCTTCAACATTGTTCATGGCCAGGTTTTTTCAGCAAACCCACTCAGGATTCTTTTTTAACGTACTAAATTTCATATTAGATAATCTTCATAGATTGAACAGATTCGGACCTCAGACTAGCATTGTCATTATTTCGAGCAATACAAACTTTTGGTACTCCCGGTATAATTCATCTCATTACGCATTGATTATCTGTTCCAAATATCAATATCTTGAGTAATAATACTCCGCCAGTTACAAAACTACACCAATAACGTCAATCCGATTCACCCTGTATATCGTAGAAGGTGAAGATCGATACTGCCTTTGAATCATTAACGGAAAGAACTCGGCATTTCGAATTTTCCAGCTACTGCCGCTTGTAAAACGCTTTCCGAGTAATTCGTTCAGTTATTCAACTGCATCACCCGTCAACGGTGCTGCGAAATAAGCGGCATGAATAACTCGAAACTTGATGTGTCATTGGTTTGTTTTGTTTCATGATTTCATTGCAATAACGCGGCGATACCCACCGTGGCGTAGGCGTGGCTTCGCTCGTGACGTCAGCATCGTATTACCGAGAAGCGTTTCTCGCGATAGTCCAGTCAAAAGGACAAAAATCGGTGAGCAGGCAGTTAGTCACGCAGTACTGAAAATTTTTGCAGATCTTGAATACACTGTCATGAATGAAATGCCAGTAGGTACCCCGGACCCCGTGTGTGCTTAAAAATGTATTCAAAGTCAAAAGTCAAGAATATTGGTTGTTTCCTGACGTCATTTTTTACAAATTTGCGACAGATCCTAGAAAACAACAGCAATTCCTCGAAATACTTGCAACAATTCCCATTTAATTTCAAAGTTTTACAACTGGGATTTAGTGAAAATTATCCAATCCCTTGACAACAAGGAGATTGCGGTTTCTGTATTTCTCTGAATCTATAGGATCAGCCCTGGCAGTAAAAGGAATAGAATAGACCATAACTGGATGGATCTATGCCATGCTGGTAAACAGAACTGCAACTACGACTCTTCAAGACGAGGCCATTAGGTTCAGGGTCACCAGGGGCTGCCCTCAAGGTGGG
>WOGR01004265.1:0-14920 GCA_015342045.1 Leptinotarsa lineolata | reverse complement strand
GTTGCATTCTTTTTTGTTTCTCCGTAAATTAGAAACATGTCAATTTTCTCGTTTCTAGTATAATTTGCCAAATCTAATTATAAACTACACAACAAATGAATTTTTAAAAGTGACAGCATATTCATTAACCTATTTGTTTAGGTAGTCCTAGCAACAGCTTCAATTGTTTGTCACGGATAACTAGAATAACAGGACCATGTGCATAAGTATACCAAATAAGTATTATTTGTTATTTGGTATGATTGTTTCTTGCAATCATTTAGATAAATAAAGAAAATAAAGTGAAAGTGTGTGTAATCAAATTATTCGTAAGAAAATGATCTTTCACAAAAGGCCAATGAGCCACTCCCTTTCCATTTGAAAAAATCAATTTAACTGGAAAAATTCATATTTGCGCCTGTGAAATAATTCTTCAAACGACTGTGAAGTCATAAGCCTCACAGTCGTAGTATTTCCTTGTTACTTGATCAAGAATGAAGCGATTTACACGATCCATCGCATTCTAGATCAAAAAATGAAAATTGGAAAAAAAAAGATTTTATTTGTCAAATATTGACAAGTGAAGTATTGTTGGATTTAGATTGTCATTCTCAATCGAACTAAGTAAGAATATAAAGAATGTTTCATTTAAAAATCGAAAGTTGGAGTCATTTTCGGTCAAACCGAAAATACGGCAAAGCAAGGGAATATGTCAGAAAATGTATATTGAACTATAGTACACAAATCCCAAATTTCGTTTTTCTATCTCCAATAATAAAAAAGTTATAGGGGTGAGTCACCTTAGAGAATCACGCGATATAGAAACCGAGGATCAACTGGTCCACTTCTTTATTTCAATGTTAAGATGTCCCTTGACAAATTTCAAGTAATGTTCACTATTGACTATTTGTCAACTGATAACTAGATCATATTTTCATGGCGAGTCCTTTTTGAACGGTTTTATTTAGCTTGCCCTGTTTGCTTGTTTTGGTCAAATTTAGTAATTGAAGGTTGGCCCGCTTCCTGTTGACAGATTGATCTGTAATTTGGTACACACATTTAGTTTCGATGACAATACATTTCCAATAATTCTCTATCATAGTGAATTCAAGTTAGCCGCAGCTACAAAATGGCGGATTAAATGTTCTTTGACAACTACCTCAATATGGGTATCAAATGACAGGGGTCGACTACTAGAATAATAGTACACTTCGAAAATGGGCTTGATTAGTAGAATAGTAGTACACTTTGAAAAATATGCAAATTGAAGATGGCCGCAGCTGCAAAATGACGGATTACATATTATTTCATAACTACCTCCATATAGGTATCAAATGACAGGTTTTGACTAGTGGAATAGTAGTTCACTTCGATAAAGATGACCGCAGCTACAAAATGGCGTATTACATATAATTTCACAACCACCTCAATATGGGTATTACGTGACAGGGATTGACTAGTAGTACACTATGAAAAAGATGGAAATCTAATCGAATCTATACAAATAACTTTGTGGACTCAGAATCGGGATACAAGCATGGATCTCCCACCCAAGTCAAGATTTTGTATCGTGTCGAGGACAGTGTGGCGTTGTAGCGAAAAATGATACGTCGTTGGCGATACACCACCCAAGTTAGGGTAAAAGGTTAAAACGTGCCGAGAACTGTGTGGCATTAGGGTGGATAAAAATCAGAAACTGAAAACTTGAAAATAAAATAAGTAAAAAAAATGTCAAACAGTTTTATTAAAGAAAAAGATAGTAATGATGTAGATAATGTAATAAAAACTGAAAATAATTCGGAAGGTCCTTGGTAGCAGTCACCACACCACTTTTCTTCACATATTTACTTAGGTTACGCTACGCCCAACGATTTTATTTTTTTTTAATCTGATCAATACCGTAGATTGCGGAGGAGAGTGGTGTGATGCCTGCTACCTAGGACCTTCCGAATTATTTACAGTTTTAGTTACAATATCTACATCATTATAATTTTTTTTTTATCAACAAAACCTTCAAACATAAATTTTTTTTATTATTATTTATCCCTCTCACTGGAGTTGATATACAAATACATCTTCATCAAATCAAAGTAGTAAATTATATAGTTGAAATCACACGCTTATAAAACTGTCATATGCTGCAAGAAACAATTCTTTCAACAGCGGATTGACTAATATCTGTCAAGTACTGCTTTTCATTTACAACTCGTCTGAAATACTTCCACAAATTCGCCAGAAGCACATAAATCATTCAGGAAATATAGTAGAGAAATAGACATGAGGAATCGAAAATGAGGTTTTGTTTTCAAAACTTAATATTCATTTGTTATGTTTGCAATTGTCTTTTTTTTTTCATTCACTAGTTTTTTTCTCAGACCCCGTAGAGAAATCTGAAGTAAAACTCGATGATGCTCATTGATGACTATTTGTGTGAGTTCGTGCATGACATGACATGTCTTTTTCTAATAGACAGTTAATGGTTGGAGAACGCGGCGTCTGTTGTAATGATATCAGGGATTTTACATTCTTTTTTAATTTGAAAAACAAATATTCTTTCTTGAAAGAAACCCTATTCAATGAAAGGGACCGGCTCGCTTGTATTCTTGTCACGAATCGAGAGAATATGTAGAAGGTACCTTTGTAGTAATGCATTTACGAGCATATAATGAAAATAAGCACTTCAAAAATTTCATACAGTAAGTACTAAGGATGTTATTAAAAATTCAATATTTCAACACCTCACAACTTATATTGAATATACTTCGATTTTCTGTTCAATGAAGTCATGCACAAAATTGAAAGATAAAGATTCTGTTTTTGGAAAATCGCAACAAACACATCAAAAATAATTTAGAAACCTACATTTCTCATCACAGAAGTAACAGCAGAAATATGAAACAAAAGTCTAGTACTTCATCAAATCACAGCAATAACAGGAATAAAACTGAACTAAAAATAATCGGATAGTCCTTACGGCTTGAAAGAAAAAATGAAAAATCAGGCATTGATAACGGGAGTGAATTCATTCGTATTCATTACCGAAAAAAAAAACTTATGGTCCTCTGATATTGATATTAAGATCAAACCATTAAAATATGGAAGAAGGCAATGAAACAAGAAAAGGAATCACTCTCACCTCCACCAAAAAATTACATCTTCATATCATACCACAAAGAACTGGCCAATTGAGTCTGTAACAATGTTTGGATTCCTTCACAAGAGAGGAAACTCTGGATGGAGATGAAAAACCGACGTGTTCGAGTTGCAAGGAAAGAAAAAATGCACAAAGTCCCTATCAATCCATAAGTTTCCCCGTATTTTTGTAATTCATTCAAAAAGATTCTCTCCAACGGAAAGATTCAGAGGCAAATTGAATGTTATCATTGAGTTTTCTTTAGAAGGATTGAATATGAGCAATTATGCAGCAGACAATGTGGCTCCTTGTCGTTAAAATCTATATGCACCTTTGAATCACAATGGGACTACTTACAACGGACATATAGTGGCACGTGGCATGACTACAACGATTCACAGGTGTCCCCAATTTTACCAAAAATCTCTTCCAAGTGAGGAGGTATATGTCCTCTTTTATGAACGTGAGGGAACGAAGCAGCACCTTCGAGGTGATTTTTTTCTTCTTTTTTTTATAAACTTCTGCTTTGATTATTGTATCTTCATCTTATATATTCCAATTTCGAAATTGAAAAACCTCTCATAGCACGTATGTTTCCCATTTTATCTATTTACTAGAGATAACAGAACATATATGCCTATATTTTCTTTTCTGTCATCGTGTCATATCAGCTTGTCTATGAAGACGGTTCATTTTTTTATCTGAAAGGGTGGAAGTTTCACCTTCTAAACAATTCTAGAACATCTCATATATCATTGTGGAACCATCAAAGGAGTTATATGGATATAGTTTGTAACTCTCTTTCCGCGATACGTGAAAAAGTTTCCCGTGTTTTACTTATTCAAACTCATATTTTTGAAAGCAGAGTGCTTTCAAAGATATGAGTTTGAGTAAAGGTAAGTTTCGCCTTCTAGAAAGTGTTAGGACACTTCAAATTATTCGAGAGTATTTCATAGTATTTCAGAATATTCTGGAATGTGCTGGAATATTCGAGAATAATCTAGAAAGTGGAACAGATTGTGGAACAGTGGAACAAACAAGAAAACTATATATTGTGGTAACCATCTGTCTCCCATAGGACTAGAATTTTCGCCTTCTTGAAATTTCTTGAACTATCCAGGACATTCGGGATTATTTGAGAACATTTCGGAACATTCCATAACATTCAGTAACATTCTGGAATGTTTGGGAATAGTCTCGAAGTTTCTTCCTGTAGAAATTTAGATAATAGTCCAGATTATTCTGAAATATTCGAGTGCATTCCACAATATTTCATAATATAACAGAACATTCGGGAATGTTCGTAAATAATCCGGAACGATCGAAAACATCCAGGAACATCCTAAATCATTGTGGAACATTCCAAAACCGCTTCGAATGCTTTGGATAGTTCTGAAACAATGTGGAACATTCGAGGCCATTTTGGTGTTGGTTGGTCCACACATTGGTAGGAGTATATAAAGCAAGATACGTCGAACTATTATAATTTAAAGTTTATCATTCCATTCCATCTACTACACAATCTCATAACATATCCTAAGCAAAGCCGGTGACCCCAACTAGCAACTAATAATATTGACCTTTGATAAAATTCTCACAAACAAAAGTATGTTCGCAACTATCATTTTTAATTTTGCAATACAACAGGTGATTACCTATCTACATAACACAAAACGAAAATGAGACCTCAATATTCAAAATAATTCACTACGAAAAAATGCAATTGCAACCTTTCTTCATCACGCGTATTGCACCGGTTTTTCAGGTCGCTTGAATTCATTTTCTCGCTCGATAATTTCAACTTCGCGATAACTCCTGAGATATATATTAGAATTGTATGGTGTGAACTGAAATACTTATTTGATAAGGATTAATTTTGTATTAATCTAAAAAAAATTGAATTACGTTAAATGTGTCCATTATTTTGAACATTGAAATGGGTATAGTCAGCTATTCTTTGAAGATGGATATATGCCATCACAGACTTTTTTGAAAACCTATGAAAGAAGAACAAGATGTAGTAATTTGTTTCGTTAGATTTCAAATGGATTATACGGCGTTTGCGATGGACCCTTGTATGAATAGCCTCATCCCCATGAGTTTTCACGCATAACTTCGCATGATTCCAGTCAATTTACACAAAAAACAATAAATGATACAAATAAACCTTCCTCTTCAATTCCGTCCATTGAGGAAAACCGTATGAAAATTCGTTGAGTAGGTTAAAGAAAGAAATAAAAACACTTTTGTCTAATTTCCACTAATTATTTTATTTTCTCCACTGGTTTAGGGTTTTTCCCCCTATCAAGTATAAGAACTCACTAATACATTGTAAATCTAAAAAACGTGGTTATATAGAGAGTTTGTAGGTAAGCTGGATTCATTTAATTACGCCCACCCATCCAGCTTACCTACATACTCTCTATATAACAACGTTTTTAGATTTCAAATGTATTAGTGAGTTTTTATACTTGATAATGGGATAAAACTCGAAACCGGCCGTAAAATAAAATAACTAGTGGAAATCAGACAAAACTGTTTTCATTCATTTCATGTAAGTAATCATGAATTTCCACAAAATAAAACAAGTCATCAATTACACAAATCATTGAGTAGAATTTGTGTTTTCGAATTCAGACTGACAGACACGACGAGGGACTTTAATTCATAATGTATAGTAATGTTTTTCTAATATTTCCGGTTTTACATAATAGTCTTGGAAAAACCTAATATAGTGAAAGTTTGAATAGTTAATGAGAGGTACATAAAAAGATTCAAATCTCGTATGTACATACATATGTAGCCAAGTGCAAGAATGGACAAAACTTGGTTGTAAGAAGAAATACTAATGCAGAGAGTCATCAACAGAAGCAGCCACATATCTCTGGTTTTGTTCTGGAAAATGCTACAAATATGAAGGCTGTCGATTTTTTACGATATTTTTCTTAATTTTTCGCGTCCTTAAAGACATTCTTTGCTCACTTCTATGAACAAAACTCACTTCAGTGAAATATCCATGCTTTCAGATTCTATGATTCTATTTATATATTACTCTTTTGAATATTCATTCGCATTAACAACTTCCGGTAGAATTTGAAATGTTATAGTCCGTTTCACAGAAACTAGAGAAGGTACTCACAACAAAAGTAATTCTGTAAGTATATCATATAATATTGCATATCTCTTCATTTTGTAGTTCTCTCAATGTATTTATATTTGTGTTGATTTCTCCACACTATGGGGTATTTCATTCTGCAAAACTTTGCATGTTTAGTCGTCACTGGTCTGACAATTCTATTTTTGGAGTCACTAACAGTTTTCTTTTTGTATTTGCATTTGTGGCTTGTCTCTTCAAAGAAGTCATTCATTTATTGAACCAGAGAACAAGCGTGATCAGGCAGGATTTAATACAATACTGAATTTATAATGTAGTACGGGATGTTATGAATATATTGGCATTTTTGATGGAAGAAACATGACAATGCAATTAGGGAAGGATCCGGAATTGATAGTGTACAGGTTATTGACTTTTCGTTATATATTTTGATTTAGCTTTTGTTGGATGACTATAGTATTTCATACCTTGCAACATTCAACTCAGTAGGAGAGTTGAATGAGTATGACAAGATTTCATTGTTTTTGTAATAATTTAATCAAAATACTCGTATATTTCAAAACTCCGTATAACCATAAAATACTTTAGACTTTCGCGGCTGAGGTTTTCAGTGTCACTGTTTTTCGAGTTTGAAAGCCGTGGATTTTTGAAATTTCTTCCTGACGTTTTGCTGGCGCGAGTGTCTAGCTTCTTCAGAGGTTTAACCATCATCGGATAGCAAGCCATGATAGTTAAACCTCTGAAGAAGCTAGCCACTCGCGCCAGCGAAACGTCAGGAAGAAATTCCAAAAAACCACGGCTTTGAAACTCGGAAAATAGTAACTCCGTATAACCAATTTTGATTTTTAATAATTTTACTTCCCTCTCAAATTCTTGTGGTTTTTTGTTATTCTATTCTTCAAAAACGTATATGACTGCAAATATTCTGAGTGCATTTGTGGATAATCAATAAAATTTTAGCGAAGGATATATGAATATAATGAAAGAATTGCGGTAGAGTAGGTTTTCTGCATTTTTTCAAAGCATTCCACTATGTGAAATCTATACCAACAGATTTTGATGACAAAACTCCACCATTACCACTGCAGAAATGTAGTTTAGGTGCAAATGAATGCAATCTTACTTCATAATCAGATGGTAAGAAGTTCATCTTTGTTGAGAGACATTGCGTTAATTGTGTTGTTCCATAAAGTTCCATTATTTCCGTTACTTGTCAAAGAGCTAACTGCATATTGACTCGTCTGAAGTATTTACAATTTTTGCAAATGGTGCAATCATTCTATAACAAAACGAACTTATAATACGCTTGCAGAAATAATCACTGCGGATATGAGAATACAGAAAAATGATTTGGCGGAAATATTCTGATTTGGTGAAGTGAAACAACGTTTTCATCAACTGTGAATTTCTAGATTTTTACGTTAATGAGTAATACTGAATGAGAAGTTAACTTCTGGAGGATTTGAAAATTCCATTTTTATTAATGTTTCACGTGTTTTACTTATACAGGTAGATGAGTTCACAACGTCAAAGATAAGTATTGGTCAAAATATGAGAAACTTTAAAGGGTCGGCACATTAATTATTTGTATGCGGGTGGCTAGGATCGGCCCTGCTAACAGACTCCTATCTGAGATAAGGTTTACCATTCTGAAGAAGAAAATTCATTTTATTCAAAACGCACCGGTTCTACATAGAAAGACGGTAAAATAAATGTATTCGCGAGTCCTGCAATATTCTGTTTCACATGATATTCTTACCGATATTGATATTTCAATAGTAGAAACATATGCATAAAGTCAGTACAGTCACTTCCTACCTAATGGTATCGAATTAGTGACAGTAAACTTTTTTTCAGTGAAGGAGTTTTTGATTTACAATAATTGCAAGATATTTGCTCATTTGCCATGTTACAATATCCTTGATCATTTCAAAAATGTTATGTGAGGTATTAACTATTTGTTAGTGCGTATTTATTTCACATTAAATACGTTTAGGACGTGCCTCACTGGGGTATTCCGTCCTGATACCTGCCCAAAATTCTTCTGACAGCAAAATAAAGAAGTTCAATTTGAATTATAGGGTGAAAATAGTAAAAAAATATATTGGAGGTATACATGCATTCATTCGTCACTACTGCTATCGTCAATATTAAAATCAACTTCAAAATATTGAACATATCTAATAATTCTTTCAAAATTGCAGTAGATGATAATGTTGCTTGGCATTCCAGTTATCAGAGGGTCAGAAGTTGAAACAAGCTCATTCAAAACATACTTAATTTGCAATTCTGCAATTCTGAATAATTCAATTTACTTATTACCAGCTTCTGCAGCTTCAGAATAGCTTTTTGTGTGACTACGCTGCCATGGCAGACCACCCTGCACACTGTAGGCATTGGTTGATATAAAACATCTACAGTTCACTTTCTTGGTAATATTTTTCAAATTTCTTCACATTTATTTCAGGCGACATATTATTTTTTCATTTAGTCCTGTTGATGCCGCCGACATTTCTTAGTCTTCAAGGAATTTTCTACTGAAAGGTTTTCGATTTTTTCCACTTGCTTCTTTCACTTCACCATCGAGACTGATTTCTGTAACAAGGAAAACAATTTTTTCCGACATATTTCAACACTACCTAAAAACGAATAAATGTAACGAATAATAATAGTTAAGCGCTGTATCTATTGTATTTTACATACCTGCACAGAGCAATGATGTACTCGTTGTCGCTCAGCCATTCTGCATTGTTTTATCCAAACCTTGCTTTCATTTTATGAGCAGTTAGTTCATTTTGAGTTGATATTTGACAATGAAGATATTTTGCTGTTATCCTTGCACAATCACCATCAGAATAATAACCCTAAAGTTCCTTCACATATAAATAGAAGCCCTTTCTCCAAATGTTGATTTATTACCATCCTGTAGGCCCCACTTGTTTTTATGAATTTACTGTTATTTTTTATTATCCTTCATAATGATCACTTGTTTTCAAAAGTTTACATTTGTTTCAATTTCATCTTCAGTGTTACGAGTATACGGAATCCATGAAATGTTGAAAAATTTCTCATTGTATTATAGATCCATTTTACGTATTTTCATGGATGAGTTTTTTGTATGCTTTTATTTTTCATTTCAAATATTTTAAGAACACGAACAACCCTTGTCATCCTTGTTCATTTGGACATAATAAAGTATATAAAGGGTGTTCCAAATTAAGTCAGCACCATTGCCAACTCCGTTATTATTGATGCTACGAATTCGATTAAATGGGCAAACTAGTAGCATTTTTAACCGCTTTCTCGATGCTGAGAGAAATTGACAGTCGCGGTTTCAAAATATTTCATTAAAGAATATTTTTTTAAATGGAATACCTTATATTTCATCGTGCATTTCAATTCGTAAAAACATTCTCAACAACAAAGCTGATATCACCTTTCTTCCTAAAGTTGAAAATTAGCGACTTATGTGCAAATATTTATTGCAGTAGTACAAAAAATTTCCTTTTTTTTGACAAATAAAACTTCATGACTGCCCGAACACCTAATTTTCGTACTTATACGAATGAATATTTTGTCACTAACAGCAAAAAGAAAGAATTGCGCTAGGATTTGAACTCGTGAAACCCGTGATCATCATGTCGTACCACTCACTTGACACCACTGAGCTATTTGGTATTGATTTACAAAACGATAATTTCCATCTTAAAGCCATACCACTAGCCGTATCTACGTTGTGAATCAAAATATGTCTGCTATAATGATAACATTGAAGCCGTTTTTGTACAGAACAGAAAACACTGAAGCGTCATATCAATGCGGTTGGAAAAAATATGTTTGATTCGATAAAATAGAATTATTATGAGTAATCAAGTTGCCTTGAAACTTTGTTGAAATGCTATTTGTCTAATATTCTCAAGTATATCATGACAATGAATGTCATAAATTATTTTAACTGGCAACTACTGTTCGAATATTTTTCGAAATGCCGTCTTGCCATCAATAAAAATGTAATATTTTAGAATCCTCCTTGGCGTTTTTTTGCTGTGCTTCATTGTCGATTCAGTCGAACAATGAAAAAATTTTGAGAGAGGAGAACTAAAAAACGTTTTGTCATATCTGAAGGTAAAGAAAGTGACGTTTTTGCCTATTTTGAGGTAAATCGAAATAATTCCATCAAATATTTATCCAAAGAAATAGCTGTTCCACTGTGAGTTATTCAACGAATTCTGAAGAAACATAAGATTTCTCCTCATAAGTTAAGACCAGTGTAAACCCTAGATAGAACCTGGTGACCCTGAGAGACGATATAATAGAAATAATTTCCATTATTGGAGTAGACATAATCCATTTCTAGTCCATCCCCACAATTCGCAAAGACGATTCAGTATTAATGTTTGGTGTGGTCTATTTAGAGGCAGAATTATCGGTCCATTTTTCTACAATGGTTTTTTGAACAGACCCCGATACATTAATTTATTAACAAGTGTTGGAAAAGTTTTTCGATGATCTTGATTTGGAGGCTGGTCAGATGATCTAATTTCAGCAGAATGGAGCACCAGCACATAATTTCAGTGGCGTGAAAAGAATGTTGCGAGACTATTTTGAAAACAGATGGATTGCTACAAATGGTTCTGTTAAGTGGCCTCTTCGGTTATCAGACATGACACCTCTGATCCCCTCCAAGGATTTCTGAAAAATGAGGTGTGCAAAATGAAACATAATAATGTATGTGAACTGAAAAATTATATTGAAACAATAATTATCAGAATTGATGACCGAATTGTGTTGAAAGCAAGACGTAGTGTCAAGAGTAGGATCCAAATATGTGTTCAACAAGAAGGCGGTGTTTTTGAATATTCACTCGATATTTTATAGCTCTTCATTCGCCAAAACTAAGGAATTTTTGGTACTAATGAAAGAAATAAATATTTCCACATAAGTCGCCCATTTTCAACTTGAGGAAGAAAGGTGATATGAGCTTTGTTGTTGAGAATGTTATTATGAATCGAAGAAGTTGAAAAATATCCAGCAAAAGAAATGAGTGCGAACAAAGTTGAATTTTTTTGTCTATTTCTGAAAACGGAGGCAGATTTTGGCCTCCGAAACGTAAAAAATAAGTATCGTATTATCTCTTAGCAATTTTTTTGATAGGCAAAATTATTAAAATACGAAAAGTTACTGATAAATAGAACATTTTTTCTTCGTGAAAAATAATTTGATTTTACGCAGTAACTTATCGGGGTAAACTATAAAGATTGCCCTTTCTACACCTGTATAAAGTTCTCCATTTTAATTTTCATATTTTTTCAGACTGTGGAAAGTGAAAATACCCAGAAGAAGATCAATTAAAAAAAGAAAATGTGTATAACATTTCAAGATATGAAGCACTCAATTCATTCATAACATTTCGCCTTAATGTCACGGATGAGTTAAATCTACTCATGTCACGATGTCAGTACGTAATGACATTCATGTGCTTATTTGATTCAATCACAGCCATAAGAATTTCGTTTCAATAAAAAAGGGTACATTTCTAGATGAGAAGTAGAAATCCAAAATCTGCTAAAAATATACCCCTTTCAATTTATTATATTCAAGTAACATTTTATTGTGAGATTTTCACTGGACTAGACAGACAGAATGTGACCGCGGGTCACATTCTATGTGATCGTATAAATTTTGAACAGGTTTAAATATAAACTCCACTTGATGATTGAATTTTTTGAAAATAAGGTTTTGTTCTTCCTATAAAACACTAGGTATTGGATTTCAAATGATTTATACGAACTTCATGACAACACCTTATTATTGTTTCACTACTTATTTTTCCTTCAAAACTAGCACAATCATCATATGACTTTTTTTATACCTCAAATAAATGTGCCTCATTGAATGTTTTCATTTTTCATTCCATTTATCATCAGCTATGTTTTTCATACTGTTGTGTTTTTCGTCATAATCAAAAATTTGTAATTCAAACACCACTCATAAGAAAACTTTGCCATAAGAAACCGTAGTCACAAATTTTTCAAATATACGTTTTTACATATATTTATTGTAATATCCTTCCACAGAAATGAAAAATACTATTCAAATTGATCAATAAATCCAAAAGGTATCATATAGTGAGCCAGTGTGATAATTATGTATCACAAAATGATGCTCAAAATCGGTAAATCAATCAAAAATTTTATGTGTTTTCACTTCAACAGAGATGATTTTACTCCAAGTACATGATATCTATGTATACATTGAAAGGAGGTTTTGGCTTTCTACTTCTCCATTTCATACAGAAAATGTGGGAATCTCTCGAAGAAAGAAAGAAAGCAATTAATGTCAAAATCAACTTTCTACAAAGATGTGTAAATCATGCGAAAAAGTGACTTTCAGACACAAACTGAAGGAAAAAGCCTTCTCAAAACAACTACTTTCACATTAACATTAAATTACACTAAAGGAAAAATAATTTCGAAACAACTAATTTCATATGAACATTGAATTATATAAATGAAAATGTTCTCCTTTTCCGTCAGAATATTTTTTTTTCGTTAACTGTCACTTAAAACTGGGTGGAAAAGGTTGAAAGAGAAACGGTGTATTCATTCTTGAATTTTCAGTCCCTCAAAATACCGGCGTCATAAAAAAACACTTCCTACACATGAGATGAATAATTTTTTACTTCCTGAACTGTCACTTGTCTCCGAATATATTCTAGCGAAAAATTTTATTAAAAAAACTATGTAATGTATACTGAATTGTCAGTTTTTCAAAATAATGGGATCATAAAATAAAACACACCATCCAAGTCAGATGAATATTTTTTTCCTCTGTAAACTGTCACTTGTCCCCGATTACTAGGTCAGATAAATAAATTTTTTCATAGCAAATTATCGTTTGTCCACGATTGAGACTAGATGGAAAAGGTTGAAATACCGGCGCCACAGAAAAAACACCACCTTCACATCAAATAAATAATTGTTTCCTTCTTAAAATGTCACTTGTTAACAAATATGATCTAGTGAAAAATGTTGAAAGAAATGATGTACTGATCACTGAATCTTCAGTTCTTCGAAATAATGGCGTCGTAGAAAAAACACACCTTCCATATCCATTCTGAGCCATTATTTTCGAAGACTGAAAATTCAGTGTTCAGTATATATCATTTGCTCACTAACACTTTTCATTTAGTCGTATTCGGAGACATATTACAGTTGACGAAAAAATATTTATTCATCTGATTGTGGAGGAGGTTTTTTTTATCTCACAATTTTGAAGGAGATATCAGCATCTCTTCAATAACATAATTGGGAACATAACTACCGGTAGTGTACATAACAAAAAGCCCATAGGTCATCCGTCCATTCCGGAAGAACAGCAAGGGCAAATAATTCGTGAGACGGTAGTAAATCCTGAACAGTCTACTTATTCCGTCGCGAATGTTTGTGAGGTGTCTCCTTCTACTGTGTGGTGACTTTTGAAGAGGAATAGGTATCATCCATACAAAATCAAAATGGTACACCAAATAACTGAAAATGACCCTGATCGAAGAACAGAATTCTGCGAAATCATAACGGGAACCATTTCAAGGCATCCTACCTATCTCCACAATATTTGTTTTAGTGACGAATGTACATTTTTTTAAACGGCAATGTTCACAGACAAAATTGTTGTTATTGGAGTGACACCAACCCTCACGTTTTCCGGGAAACACATACCCAATATACAGAAAAATTCAACGTTTGGGCAGGAATATTGGGAAACCATATTGTAGGACTCCTATTTATTGATCAAAATTCAACAGGGGAACTGTATTCGAATATGCTGGGAACTATTGTTGACCCTTTCATCACTGAAATCGTCGAAACGAATCCTAATGAATTCGATATGGATATTGTATTCCAACAAGATGGAGCACCTCTATATTACTCCAGACAAGTAAGAAACTATTTGGATACTACTTTTCTCGGTCGTTGGATTGACCGTCGAGGTCCTACAGAATGGCCAGCCAGCTCAAGAGATTTGACATCTTTGAACTTTTTTAATGGGGCTATTTGAAGCAAAAGGTGTACGATACTGAACCTGCTTCAATATTGGATATACGGCAGAAAATAATAAATATTGTAGAGATATTGACGTTACTGTGTTCGAAAATGTTCGGCGTGATATCGGATAGGCTGTTCATGTGTCAAGAAGTTCAAAGCAACCATTTCGAGCATCTTCTGAACTGAGCTCAAGCTCATTACCTCATATTATGTAGTTAAATGTCAATATATTTACGTAATTATTGAAAGTTCCGCCATTTTGTAGTAGTTGAAGATATATTCTAGGGTTATGAAGCATTTGTCAGGAGCTTCAAACAGATGTGTCATATGACCCCCCTTTCCAATAATTTTTTTCCCAGATAGCGCCCAGTCGCCATCCTGAAAGCTTCATCATGTTAATTTCATTTCAAAATAATGTATTCATGCATTAATTTAATTATCCCAAATTTAAATTTTTCGAGGTGACCCGTTCGAAAAATAAAAGAGGGGACATTAAAGAAATGCACTGTATAATATACGTGTCCCAATGCCGAAATCATAATTATTACCAGTTGAGTTTGTTTATTTTATGTTTTCATTCAAGTTTTGATAAATTAATCGGTTTCAAATCATCAGATAAGCTTTAATTCCCAGAGGCGTCCGGTACGA
>WOGR01004264.1:0-13486 GCA_015342045.1 Leptinotarsa lineolata | reverse complement strand
GATAATACCCATCCAGCAAATTGCTCTTGAAAATTTCTTTTTTGCATCAGATGAATATTTGTTTGAGACCAGTACCTTTTATTTTATCTGAATAAATAAAACTGGAAAACGTACATCTTCTCTGTATTTAGTCAAAAACCAGTTACAATAAGTCAATCTTTGGTTGTGATCGTTATCGTAAAGATGTTGGTGTAGTTAGTATTTGAATGATCGATAATTATATTTGTGAAGAATTCTCCAAACGGACGAATAACTCAGTAACAATTTGGTGAATTGACGCCGTACAATTCACTTCAACACAAGCCAACACGTCTACTTCTTTTTCTTCACTGACGACGAAGTTATTGGCATTTTGCCGAATGGGATGGCGACGATTAGTGAACCTCTGAGCATAAATTCGAGCTGCATCAGTTGCATTCTTTTTTGTTTCTCCGTAAATTAGCAACATATCAATTTTCTCGTTTCTAGTATAATTTTCCATATCTAATTATAAACTACACAACAAATGAATTTTCAAAAGTGACAGCATATTCATTAGCCTATTTCTCTAGGTAGTCCTAGCAACAGCTTCAATTGTTTGTCACGGATAACTAGAATAACAGGACTTGGTGCATAATTATACCGAATACGTATTATTTGTTATTAGGTATGATCGTTTCCTGCAATTATTTAGAAAAATAGAGAAATTAAAGTGGAAGTGTGTGTCATCAAATCATTTGTACGAAAATGATCTTTCACAAAAAGCCTAGAGCCACCCCCTTTTCGTTTGAAAAAATCATGTTAACTGGAAAAATTCATATTTGTGACTGTCAAATAATCCCTTAAAAGACTGTGAAGTCATAAGCCTCACAGTCGTAGTTTTCTTGATCAAGAATGAAGCGATTTTCACGATCCATGGCATTCTAGATCAAAAAATAATACTGGAATAAAAATGATTTTATTTGTCAAATATTGAGAAGTGAAGTATTGTTGGATTCAGAATGACATTCACGATCGAAATAAATAAAAATATATAGGATGTTCCATTTGAAAATCGAAATTTGGGAGTCATTTCTGGTAAAACCGGAAGTACGGAAAAGAAAGTAAATATGTCAAAAAAAAGTAAATTGAACTATAATACACAACCCCCTAATTTCGTTTTTTTATCTCCAATAATGAAAAAGTTATAAGGGTGAGCCACCTTAGAGAATCACCCGGTATAGCATCACACACCCTATAGGCGTTAATAAATCATTTGTTTTTAAGAAGTATACAGTGTGTACACCAATATCAAAGAAAACTTGACGCCAACATGGTTGATGAAACGCAAGTCGAGAAGAGTAATGAATTTCTGGAGATTGAAAAATGATATTGTTTTTATACACCCTCCACCCTAAATACAACTTGTTCTGAAACAACTCAACTTATATTTAATTTTACAGACTTTTAGACTGGATTACGATAAAGTCCTATGATTTCTACGAAGCTTCTTCTAGTAACTACACCGGAATACACAACCCTCTGCACCATTCCCCGAAAGAAACCAAATGGGAGAAGAGCCATCTCAACATGGAGGCGGCAGCTAACAACTGGCTCAATGCTGGTCTCAGCAAGAAGAAACTTGTACTGAGTGTAGCGTTTCATGGACGCTCATTCCAGCTGAAAGATGCTGACAAACATGAGATCCATTCTCCCATTACTGGACCAGGGCCAGGTGATGACACAGGATCCCTGGACTACTCAGAGGTGAGGAGGGGAAAGTTGTTGATGTCGAAGAGCAGAAATTGTACTTCAGCTAATCAACCCATGCAATTAAATACCCAAATTCATTACTCAATAATTCATTTTATTAATTATTCCACGTCAAAAGAAGTATTTGAGTTCGATCGTCGTTATGAATACAAGAATTTTGAATGAGCTACAAATAGCACACTGAACAATTTATTTATTTATTTATTTGCCACTGTGTACATATGGTATGTCAATTACTTAAAATATACATAGAATATAATAATAACAGTGTGATACGAATAAAATAAGTAGGTATAAATTCCCTAGTAAAAATATGGAACAGGCGTCGAAAATAAGATTAAATAACAGTAAGAGAGTAAAAAAGTAAAATCAGTGCTTATCAGAAATCATCACCTTGATGAAAAAATTTAGGAAGAAATTAGTTCAAATAGGTTTGAGGAATTAACATGGCCAAAACATCCATTCTTTTAATATTTATTGCACCATTCACACCCGTCGTAGCAATTTTTTTGTTCCACACTAGCATACATTGCAATTTGTCCCATTAGTGCTATCTCACTGAGTATCAAATTTTCATCCTGACTGTTTTCATTTTGACCGATTCGCGAAAATTTTTTCTTCAGCGGTTTTGCCTTATATAGTTAGTTTTCGAATATCCACTATATAAAAATTAATTGTAGTGATTTAAAAGTGAAAAAAGTAGAAGAAGTTGGAAGCTGTTCTGTAATAACCAAATCTATTATATAATCAATAATACAGAATTCAATATCTTTTATTGACAAGCCTTCGGAATAATCTATTTTTTGTTGTCGATGAGAAACAGTAACAACTAATGTTATTTCTATACAGTATATCCTAATCTAATGTTACGATATTTTCGAAATGTTTCGATTCAATAAATTCAGGTTTCATGATTTAGGATAAGCTCAAACAGAAATTCCCTTTTACAGATGAAGAGTTTTTAGCAAAGGAGAATTCACGATCGAATTCAAACAATTTCCAATTCTCTAAGAAATATCTTGATAGAAAGTCAGGATGTCTGGAATACATGGATTGGAAGATTATTTCTAATCATTCAGAAAGTGAACTGTCTGACTTGTAAAGTCTGGTTTTTTTATCAGGTATTCAGTTTGTCACATTCTGAAAAAATAAAATGAAAAATTATTTCATCAGTTCTTCATCCTATGCCTGTTTTTACGAATGAATCAAATATTTCCATAGATTTATACAACTGCCTTGAAGTAATTTAGTGAAATATAAAATTTCAAAAAATAACTTCCGTTGATCGAAGCCTTTTTGGAATGTACAAATGAAAATCATTGCGAATAATATTTTCCTCTAGTGACAAAAATTCGGTAAATAGTTAAATGTAAGTTTGAAAAATGTATTAAACACAGAAATATATTCATTGGAAACTAATTTTGATTCAACGAATCTCATTTGATACTTTTTTTTCCTAAATGATATTTCACATATCTGAGTCAAAGAAAAATGAAGGCAATTTGTTAATATTATTGTATTGAAGTTAACTACGATGTTTCAGATCTGCTCAACGTATGAAAACTATACAGATGTGTGGGATGATGACCAGAAAACTCCTTACAAATATCACGAAGATAAATGGTTCGGATTCAATAATAACTATTCTGTTTGGTTTAAGGTAAATTCAATTTCAACGTCAGTTTTGCTATCACTGAATGGTCTTGAGCTCACAGGGATTGGCCCTAGCCGATGGGTTGAGCCTTTTTATTTTGACCTTCATGGTTTCTGATTATTTTCCATCCTATGAAAATGTTGGGATGTGAACATGTACATAAACATGTGAAAATATATTACAGACTTGGCGGACATATACGATGAGTAATTTCAAGAGAGGGTTTGGATAAGAAAATATTTTGGATGTCAATTTCACTGCTCTTGACAGGTTCACAAAATGAAATTTTCACTTACGAAAAAAATTAAGTATATTAAGGAAATCAGATTTCTCCAAATAAAATTAAATTGAGATGTAAAGATTTGAATATAAGATTTCGTTCTTCGAATCACCTACAAACAATGAATATGCATTGAGCTTCCATCAGAAGTGTAATTTTTCTTTGAAAGGTCTTTCTGAAAATACAGTGTTGTTTCTATAAATTGATGGATGTAGCCGTTAATGTAACTGCAGTAACTTTAGTTACGAATAAAAGTAGTAAAGAACATAGAAAATTTTCATTTCTCATTTTTCAAGAGTTGTTTCTCCTTCCAAAGGAATATTTCCAATCTTTCAATTATTTCATTTTCAAACAGTAAATTGACAAAGATACTATGAAACCCATAACCTAAAAACAGGGTTTTCCTAATCATTTTTTGATGAAAAAGTGTAGGTATGTTATTTCATAATGAAGTCAACTTTGAATTTTTATATGAAACTAGCTTGCACGAACTAAAAATTTGTATCATCGATGTCTAGTAAACCAGGATAACCACTGTTATTACGATCATCTTTCATTTTTATATTTACTAGTATGGGATGAGTCATGTAAAGATCTATCAATTCACCTCGAATTCGAATCGCTCAAAAAGTGTTTGTTGAAGCTGTTTTTGATTATTAGTTTGGTATTGTTCTTGTACATTTACCAGCCAACCATCGAGGTTAGTACGAAAAGCCTGATAGAAATAATGTTTAATGACATCGTTCACGGAGTTATTATTTAAAAATAGTCATTTTCAGTAATAGAAGAGAAGACATTATAATTCTGTTCATAAGTATATTCAAAAGTAAAATTCGTAGTAGAAGCTTTTACGAAATGAAACAAAAATAGCAATTTCAAAAATTTTAAAGTAGAAAACGTTGTATTTGATTTTTTCAGTTCAGTTCATATTGGAATATTCCATAGTTTTTTTATTTTGCTCTCATTGTGTTGTTCTGATAAATTTATGATTCGATCAAATAAATTATATCATATAAAGGAACAATTTGTTCAGGCTAGTCTCATCTCACCTACACAGTAGGTCTATGGACTGACACCTATCAGAAAACAACTACTTCCCTGGCTAATAGCACGAAGGGCATTGGATTGTATCCGACACGCGTCAGTGCAGGATTCTTCACAGAAGTAATTCCTGCATATGCAGTTGGCGATACAATTTCCGGAATCGATTTTTAATTATTGGAACACACTTGCAGACCGGCTTCGGGCTGTTTGGCCACTTGTCAGTGCAAGGTAGTGTATATCATCAACCTAAATTCGATGATTTCCGATAAATAAAAATCAAATTCCTTTCAGAGTATCATTCCTCAAACTGGGTAGAAGCGAACGTCCAACAACTTCGCCCCATCTACCTGTCGATGTACTAACCAACTGCATATCCACATGGCCCAAGACCTCGGATAAGGACAAAAAAACTTTCGTTCCTATAGTACGTGGGCATACTTGAAGACTAGTTTTAAATCGAATTATCTAAATGAACAATTCGTTTAGGCCAGTCTCATCTCATCTACACGGTAGATTTATGAACTGACACCTATCAGAAAAAACTATTCCCCTGGCTAAAACCACGAAGAGCGTTGGATTATATCGATTTAAAATCGATTCCGGAAGTTGTATCGCCAACTGCATATGCAAGAATTACTTCTGTGAAGAATCCTGCACTGACACCTGACCAGGAGAGTAGTTGTTTTCTGATAGGTGTCAGTCCATAAACCTACTGTGTAGGTGAGATGAGATTGGCCTGAACAAATTGTTCATTTAGATAATTCGATTCAAAGCCAGTCTTCAAGTATGCCCACGTACGATAGGAACTAAAAAATGAATAAATATTTTTTAGCAAAATGAAAATTAATCACATTTTTAGAACAGACCTCGTATTAATGCATGTGTAGGTATGTATTTATTCAGTTCCTACACTGTATCATATACACGTTACTTAATTATAATTTCAACATTTTTCACATTACCAATAAGATAACCTTTTAGACAACAAAGTATATTCCAACACAAAATGGAAAAAACAGAATATTGAAAACAGTATCTTAAAGACGCAGAAAATGATACTGCGGTTGTTCTCAAATTGTAATGGCGATATTCGTACTATTTTAAATTTTGTTTACGACTTGTCAATTTTCTGTTCAATTTCAGGGTGAATACGTGAGAAAGAAGGGCTTTTTTGGAGTGAATGTCTGGCCTGTAGGTGCTGATGACGTCCATGGAAAATGTGGAACGAAACAAATTTTACTCAAACACGTTCATGGAGGCATTGGAAATAAAGTGAACTGGGATTTGTGACTGAAACAGTGTGTTATTCAATATTCCTCAGAAAATGTGATATAATTAATCGATATGATTAAATGAACTCTCTCTTTGGTATAATTTGAAATGTAAGGCCATATCTGTTTATATATTTTGTACTTTTTGATATCTACATTCCAAAGCTATACGTAGTTTTGTAGTTCTCACCGATTACATAACAGCAATTGAATGAATATTTACATTTTTTCATTCTCAAACTGAAAAAAATACTGTGTCGGCTCAGTTTACAAAGCAAAACCCAGCAATGACCTGGATAAAAGGATAATCTAATCGCCCAGTATTACTTCATAAAAATAATCCTGAAGAACATGCTATAGATACAAGACCTGGAAGTTTCGCGCGAAATATTCTGGAATGTTATGAAATGTTATGTTAGAGAAAAGTCTCCCTGAGAGAATCGGGCACCCATCATATATATTGGAAAAGAAGCTGTACAATGTACTGCAAAAACTTAGAAATGAGTCCCGGTGCGATCAAGGGAGTTATATGGTGTGGTAGCCTTTTTGTTCCCGTTTTTACCTGAAATACATGCTTTCCAAAATATAGGAGCTGGAAGTTCGGCTCAGAACATTCGAATATCGAGAGCATTTCGCAACATTCCAGAACATTTTGGAATATTGTTGTTTCGTACAAAAACTTTAAATCTTCAAATAAAAAAGGGAACTGAAAACTACTAAATGAGGTTTCTTTTCTATTTTCTTGTGCTGGGTGAGACGTCACATGTCACGTCATGTTCCCATCCTGTGACACCCTGTCACAGTGCGCGTTAGACTTGAGATTTTTGACTTAGTGCGGCAAACCGGAATGATTTTGAGATTCGAGAGTGAAGAGGGCAACATTCCACCAAAAACTCTAATAACAACCATCTTGACAGAGTGATCTGGATAGAGTCTGTGGAGACCGAAGGAATTATTATTATCATTATTATAACTGAATGTTAAGATGGTCGGGTTCTGTCCCTAAAGCCCTGATTCAATCGAAAGAAGCAACAGAATCATCAACCAATGACCACTTCCCACACCTTGTGGAGTTGTCATTGGGTCTGAGAATTATGTGCTCTGAACATATGCATTATCAATATTTTTATATTTTTTTAGCCAAGGTTGTGCTAGTCGAGCCCTATCAACGGAAGCCTCGATACATTCAGAGGATGCGCAAGAATTATCATTCAACGACCACTCACGTCACCGTGGAGTAAGTTATCATTGGGGCCAAGAATCATGTGTCCTGAGCAGACGGAATGAGCCAAGAATGACAGCCTTCTGCATTTGTCCGGCTGAGATTTCTGCCATTTTTAGGCAAGCCGATATTATCTGGAGATTAGAGGGTAGTGAAGGTATCATTCCACCTAGATTTCCTATAATCAGAACAATTATTTTAACAGAGTGGTCTGGATAGATTCTGTGGAGTTTGAAAAAAAAATATCGTTATTTCATCCATTTTTCGTCTTCTTTTCGGACGATATTCGTCTCGCCAAGAACTGAAAACTCCACGACAAATATTATCTTGCTCTAGTGCTCGAGGACTCCATAAGGTTCATTGACTTGTATGAGCTTGAGGGTGGGAACGAGTAGTTTCAATAAATACGTCAATTCAATATCCTCGGGAGCATAGGGCGACACCGGTATCTCGTCTATACCGTAAGAGTGCCGTAAGTGGTAATAAAGCATTCTCAGGGCCGCGTTATGTCAATGGATATAGGCCGGGACCGCATATGCTGGATCTTGTGACAGGAACCCCCATACCCATCACTCGACTGCGGTAGACTGGGGTATTGAAGGCACCATCCTGGCAGGCCATGAGGAACCCCTCAGTTTCCGACTTCAGCCTACTCGAACTGAGGAAAGCGGAGGTCAGGCGCTTCAATAAACCAAGGTCTTCAATGTTTTTGAAGAAGACCTCATGCATTGGATCATCCTTGTGTTGCCTGAGGAGTGAAGTGATCTCTAGGACTTTTATATGGGCCTTTTTCTGAACGGGTTCCAACTCGGTAACAGAATTCTGATCACCTCGTTCAGTGTTGAAAACTAAGTTCACCAGCTGCTCGGGCAGCTGCCCCAAAGAGAAATGCTCCAATACCTGCTCTCTTATCGTCACGGACCATGCAGAGAAGGGGATCCAAACTCCTGGTGACTTTACAGGCTCCATCCAATACTATTCTGTCATGTATTATTATTATTAGCATTATTTTCTTCATCATTTCCCCTGAAACCATGAAGAGACTATCCTGAATTCAAAAATGGAATCTGGGCACTTCAAAACAATGAACCTCAACACTTTCTGATTTTAATACAATACAAAATACAAAAACTAAAATAAAATTATTCCCAGAAAATGCTTCCAAATGCATCCCTGAACGCGCTAAAATTAACGCAACTTCATTTACAGTTTCCACCACTTTCCGTCAGTAGATATCCATGCAAAAACTAAAGCAATGACGTTAACGGGGAAGCTGTAACTTCGGCCCAAGTTTTGACCTGACACATATTAGGTCGAGGTCAGGGCTGGTCTGGCCCGGTCGATGGAGCTATGCGCACTCCCAAAATATTGTCAGAAACTAGTTGTTATGCGATCAAAACAATATAATTATATCACAACTTATGTGGGTGGCAAACGGTATCGATTCGAACATAAAAATCGTGTTATATCAATTTAATATCACCCTTCGGCAAGATATCAAAATCGAACACATTTCGAATGTATTTCAAGCCTTGAAAAAAATGCTTCAAAGATAAATTCGAAGAATACTGGATATAAGAAAATAAATAGCAAAAAGTATGTTGAACAAAATCCTGGTAGAAAACAACCGTTATCTGGGATATTATCATGGTGAATATAGAGTAACGAATAATTATAGAATTTTCACAATAAATTTTATTTAAAACGCTTGTATATTACTCATTCTTGTCGGGTGAGGTGTGACACGTGAAGGTTAGAGTCCCTCTAAATAACGGCATCGTCACAAGGTGTATTCGTGCCGAAATAATGTATGACTCTGATGAGCCCACTCTTGAAGTCACTAACGGAAATTTCGGAAAACCGTGTCCATTCTCTTCGTAGAAAACCTTTACACTGTAATGCGTAGCTTAGTCGTAATGGATCTTCTTTCTCCAAATACTCGTCGGACCCTTCATGGGACTATAAAGTAATCAGCGATTTCGACTTCGAGTTCACAGAGAAGATGACCGTGAACTTAATAATCACGACTATCCTTCCTGTAACATCGAATCTAAAGGTCAGACTCTTCCAAAAGAAACAGAATCTGCATCAGGAGAGGAAACAAACTCCTCGAGAACAGGTAAGCAAATTCCAATGCTCAAACGATAATTCATCAGAATCAGAAGTACATTTTCAAATATAGGTATATCGAATACAATCAATCAAATATCGAATAAGTACATTTAGTATTTACAAACGATTGCTTATTTGAACGTGATTTTCTATAGATGATATAGGGTGGTGTAAATAGAATCATTTAAACCCCCTATAGGAACGACCAGAATGAAATCAGAGAAGTCAACAAAAAACTCGAATTGAAATTAATAAATTAACTAAAAGATACAAACGCAATACGTGTCCAAAAACCAGAAAACACTGTATTACGTTCCATTTACACCTCGTGTGTGAATTTATTAGGTTATTTAGGCCCAACTATTTTGAATTTTCATCGGAGTTTCAAATAGAATAGTGATTAAATTTTTCGCACCTCTTGGTTATGGTCAGATGGCTCTGAATTCGTGATCAACAACATCAACACTCGGGCAGCTTTGGCTATCTGCGTTACAACCATATTTTACTCAGTTTTATTCCTTTCAGGTAATGTAAGACCGTAAATCTCATATTTATCTCGCATCGGTATGAACCCAGTACCAGGAACTTATTCCAAGGATAGAGAGAAAAAATGCATTTTAGTGTTTCGTGCAGGTAATGAGACATACTCTCTAACAGAATTCATCTGAAATTATCAATCTCGAGAAAGAGAGCCAATTGCATACTGGACGGAGCCAGACGAGTATTAAAGAGGTTCTAAATCAACAACCACGTTGGAAGAGGTCCATGGCAACCAAACGGTTGAAGAAAATCAGAAGACATACCTTGGAAGAGATAAGATAATTTTCGACAATATCGACAGCAGTTGGTAAAATTGAAAAACACTCAGTCGAAATTGGAAAAGTTTATTAGCGAAACAATGACCGATTAATGCTTCAAAATATGATAACCACAAAGACACTAACATCATCAACATGTGTTCCGTCTACTCACGGAGATAGAAAAATCTTTGCATGGAAAAGGCAGATATTTTGACATGACGACTACGTCTGTGCCCACATTCAAATAACCAGTGCTTTGATATCAACCAGCTCATTTGATGATCAGATCGGAGCAGAAAAAAATCAGACATCATCCTTGAAAGCGTAAATACCTTGAAATGCTCAGAGGGAGATTATACCATGAAGATTTCACCTAAGGACAAGAGGAATGGTACTGTTTTTGATGAACATAGATGGAGCAAAAAATCGAAGATGCACTTCAGAAAGACCACTATACAAATATCCGATGTTCACTGAAATGTCGTCTCTTATAATCATTTCCCAGTTTGAAACAGGGCAATATCTTGATTTTCGGTGAACATACGCTAGCTACTTCACGTGTTAAAAAGCTCCGAAAACTCTGTCAGTCGATGAACACTTGGATTGGTATCTGAGCAACTCACCCATATCGCTTTAGACCACTCACTTGATAAATTGAAGAATCTCATTGAGATTTATTGTTTTGGTTTCTGCAGATGAATAGTTTCATTCGAATTTTAGGTTCACATTAAATATCGTCTATTTTTTGTGTCGTTAAAGCCATTTTTTTTCAACTATTGAATACATTACCTATTCTGCTTCTAGAGATTGATTGTGGTTCAATTCCCACTATTCAGAGAGGTCAATCAATAAACATAATTGACAAAAATGAGAAAGTTCTGACAGACGAGCCGATGATTAGTAAGAATAATTTCAAAACACAACACTATTGGCAACTTGAAAAATAGTTATATATGAATTTCAGGTACTGAAACTGAAAATACAAATGAACAGGCGTTTCGCTATCGTGTTCATACTGTCAGTGTAAACACGCCTGAACAGCTATTGTATAGCGAAACACGTGTTGCGGTTTTGGAAACTGTCCAATGAAAATCTCACAATAAAGTGTTACTTGAATAAGTTATGGATTTTCATCAAGTATCGGCCAATTCTTTTACGAGATAAATTTTTCTTACATACGACAGTTCGGAGATATGATTGACATTTCCGAAGGCAAAAAAATATTATAAAACCAACAAAATCATCATGGATTTCTAATTAGCCATTCCTAAGGCTGTAGAGGAAGTTTGGATCAATGCTGCAATATTTGAATATAGGTTCCATCTTGAAGAAAATTGATTCCGGAAGATTTAGTCCTTAAGGCTAACCAAAACCTAGAAAGTAAAAAAAATACAAGGAAAATACACTTCTCCAATAAAAAAGCACCACATTGAAAATTCAAAATATTTTGTTGCCGTTAATGAAAACTCCTACTGCAATGTTATATACAATGTTTCAACAGTGGATCAGTACTTTGATTTTCATTCGAAAAATCATAAAAAAGCACAAAATGTACCTATTGAGTTCGCAAATCTGAACGAGTTAAAGAAGTGTACTTATTCGGTTACTGTTTACTGGTAAAGGATTCCTAATTGTGTTCATTATGGAGCGTCAATCACGTAATTTAACCAGTGATGAATGTGCCCAAGCAGAAATACTTCTGGAAGAAGGCTGGAGTTACCGACGAATTGGTCGTCAATTCAATGTGTCCCACACATCCATCATACGGATCTTGCAAAGATTCCGTGAAACAGGCGATCATGTTCGCAGACAATGGAAAGGACAAAATCGAGTAACTACCCCTATTGAGGATCGATATTTAATAATTTTGACACTTCGTCAACGGTTTGTTACAGATCGAAGTTTACAAATTCAGATTCGAAACGTATATTCTATAGAAATCAGTACGGAAACTGTTCGCAGTGACTCAGGGAATACAACATAACACTTAAGATTGCTGCTCGGGGTCCTCTATTAACTGCAGACCATCGAAGGGAGAAACTACGTTTTGCCAGGAAATACGTCAATTGGTTAGAGGCTGACTGGGAACTAGTGTAATTTGTTGAGATAATAACGACAGATATGTTCGTGTGTTACGACGTCCCAATGAAAGATATGCTCAATGTAACTTTTCACAAACCACATTATTTGGTAGAGGCTCCGTTTTGGTATGGGGTGGTATTTCTTTAACCGCACGTACAGACCTCGTGGTCATACACAATGGGTCCGTTATAGCTTAAAAGTACATAATATACATCTTGGAGCAACATGTAGTACCATTCGCTCCCTATATCGGCGAATACTTCTCTCTAATGCAAGCAAGCCAACGCCAGATTCCATGTTGCACAGATAGTCACAAATTACCGCGAAGAGGTTGAAATTAACAACATGACATAAACAGCACATAGCCCGGATTTAAATCCAATAGAAAATATCTGGGATATCCTTGGTGGGCGATTGAGAGAGCATTCGATCCAACCAAACAACCTGCAGGAACTGGGGGAGAGATTGATACAGGTTTGGAGAGGACTGGACCAAAAAGAAATAAGGCACATAATTTTAGGTATGGGCTGACGATGTGATGCTGTTATACGTGGTAGAGGTGGAAACACTCCTTATTGACACTTTTCTGTATATTTTCGTCAACTTTTTTTCAACATTATTTTGTTAGTAATTTACTTTTTCTTCTATGTTACGTCAACCCTCGATTTGACACTACAATTACCAATACTATGTGGGTCAACTCTGAAAATCTTTCATTTTTTATTTCTTCTCTGATTACAATTAAAATTTATTCGTCAAAGTGGTGCGGTAATTTCTTGGAGAAGTATATTAACAAAGTAAAGTTAGATATTTTTTTGTTGCAGTCAAAAAAGTTTGATCGCATGCATGACTTTGTCTGTCAAATTTCAGGAAGTTTGTCAGATGTTTATGTTTGTTTCATGTTGATATCCGTATGCAAAGAACTCTCCTGTATGGAAGTATACACCAAAAATCCAGTCACGACTATCTACATTTGTTGATCATCAATATATTCAGAAGCTGTGGCACCACAAAAAAAATCCGTTCGTGTTATCATCAGCTTTAGGAACAAACATCTAATAACCCTCCTAATTGTGTTCTGAATGTCCCTTGAATCTCTATTTTTCATGCATTATTTACTAATTTTTTTCAGTTCACCTTTTTAATGGTGTCGATTGCTGCTTTTGGCCATTGACTTCTAGATATCGCTTGTCTACAGTGTGTCAATTTTAAAACTTACAATGGGCTATATCTCACGAACGAAAGCTGATATCGAAAAATGCTTGAAACCGTTTCTAGGATAATAAGGGG
>WOGR01004263.1:0-14921 GCA_015342045.1 Leptinotarsa lineolata | reverse complement strand
AGGACACCACATTTTAAACAGATAACAAAAATTTCAAGTAATCATAACTGCGCCAATATCGAATTCCAACACTCAAATCGCGATCAGTTCCTGAACTTCAACATTGATGAGACGGCGACGATAACCATACCCGCATTTCCCGATTTCTATTCGTCACCGTAACATAATTTTAAATTTAATTTTATGACCTTTCAGCCAATCATAAAACTCTGTTAGTAACAAGTATTCAATACGAACCGCCAATTCTAGAGTCCACGTGGACTAGCTGGCAGGCGGTTCATTGTTATGTATTAACTTTTTGTCCTTTAAGTGTGCAAAATATCGGTTACTTGGACTATACTTAAATTTTGAAATATGAGAATTATGTGGTTTCTGTCGACTATATAATTGGTACACAAAAACTAACAGAAAAAAAAGATTGGACATTTCAAAATATCCAATACACTTCAAGTGAATTAAAAAGCAGAATAACGTGTTTAAGTAGCACATTATTGTCATACTAACTGATCCGGCGGACTTCGTTTCGATTTAAGGTAGGTACAGACCGGCCAACATGTTGATGGATGTTGGGAAAATATTTGTTGGACACAGCAACTTGTATCCGTATACATGTTTTCAACAGTGTTGCGTGTCTAAACCAAAACCACTTGCCTGTCCAAACCAAACTCGGTTTTGAAGTAACTCAATACTGCTACTGCTGATGCTAGTGACTGTCAGATTTACTTTTGAACGATAGTAGCTCATTCCGCAATTTTAATGTCCCACAATGCGGGACCAGCTTCAAATATTTCAATTAGCTCTATCACCAGCTCCATCAATAAAATACAGTTCAAAGTTTTTCGAATAATGAAAATTTCCACAAATAACGTACCTGCTAGATGAAGATTGTGACGAAAAGGCTCACTAGCGACACCACTTGTTCACAACACCGTATATAGACTGAGCGATGATTTTAATGTGAAATGGAAAACATGGACACAAGCAACTGGCAAAAAATTTCTTCCAATTTCATGCCACCCGATGTTGCTAGTTGAATTTATTATTTTCATTGATAAAATTCATACTCTTCATAGCCTTGTTGGTCTTCAGAATTCGTGGGTCTATTGTTTCATCTGTAGTATTACACTACTATGTAATAATTTCCTTTATGAACGACCGGGCGTAAAGTAGCACTTTATTCTCGGATTTGCGAACGTAAAGTAGCCCTTTAGCGCCCGCGGACTACTTTATCGCCCGGGTGGGGATAAAATCGTTGAGCAGGTGCAAAAGTGAATTTTAATCTCATATCGATAGAAATCTATATTCCGATGGTTTCAATAAATGCAATATGTTGCACTACCTCATGAATTCTTCACACACTTTGTCGTATATTTTCTTTGATTTACTTGGCAATAAACTCAATTTCGCATCCTCAGCGGCTTTAATTATTTCTGGTGGAGTACAATTCACACTTTCTTTGTCGCTTGAATCCATTTCAAAATCACTAATAAATTATCTGTAATCACAAAAGTTGACAGCAAATATGGCTACTAGTCTATATTACCTTATTTCGAAAAATTGACTAACATTCATTCCATCACTTTTTGATTTTTTCTGTTTCCGATATAACATAAATATACAGCCTCATGGCGCTCTTGATGTATATCTATCATGTTCTAGATATAAAGAGGTATCTATCTACATGACATCAAATATACCGGTCGTGCATAAAATGTTGTATGTATTTCGAACGTGGACCTAGGCGTGTTACGTGTTAATAGCCCTCGCTGTCGCTCGGGCTATTACTTACACGTTGCGGGTCCATAAAAGCCTATTTTACGCCCTTGATACATAAATAACTATAATGTCATATTCTATAGGTTTTTGAAGAAAATTAAGTATCTCTGAATTACAAGTACCTATAGATAAAAAGGAACTATATTGAAATGATCAAGAAAGTTTAAACGGTTTTATTCAGCTTCTCCTGTTTGTTTCTTTGTATGAGTCAAATTCAGTAATTCAAGTTTGACCCCCTTCCCGTTGACAGATTGATCTGATATTTGGTACACATATTTAGTTTTGATCATAATGTATATTTTTTCACAATTACCTCAACATATGAGTATCAAAGTATCCAATGACAGGGCTTGACTAGTAGAATAGTAGTATACTTTGAAAAAGATGCAAATTCAAGATGGCCGCAGCTACAAAATGGCGAATTGCATATTTTTTCACAACTACCTCAATATGGGTATCAAATGACAGGGCTTGGCGAATTGCATATTTTTTCACAACTACCTCAATATGGGTATCAGATGACAGGGCTTGGCGAATTGCATATTTTTTCACAACTACCTCAATATGGGTATCAAATGACAGGGCTTGACTAGTAGAACAGTAGTACACTTTGAAAAAGATGCAAGACTCAAGTCAAGATTTTGTATCGTGAATCGTATCCTGATACGTCGTTAGCGATACACCATCCAAGTTAAGGTAAAACGTTAAAACGTGCCGAGAACTTGTGACATTAGGGTGGATAAAAATTAGAAACTAAAAACTTGATAATAAAATAGGTAAAGAAAAATGTTTATTCAACGGTTTTATTGAAAGAAAAAGATAATAATGATATAGTGAAAGCTAAAAAATAAAACCGGAAGGTTCTAGGTAGCTGTCATCACACCACTCTCCTCAGCAATCGACGCAATAATAAAATTATTGGGCGTAGCGTAACCTGAATAAATATGAAAATAATATGTAGCGTAACCTCAGTAAATATATAAATACTTCACCTAACGATTTTTTTATCTGACCAATATTGTAGATTGCTTAGGAGAGTGGTGTGATGACTGCTACGTTGGACCTTCCGAATTATTTTTAGTTTTCAGTACATTATCTATATCATTATAATCATTTTTTTCCAATAAAACCGTTCAACATTTTTTTACAAATATTAATTTTAAGCTGGATATCACTGTCTGAAATATCCATAGTCGAAAAATATTTTATGTATGCAATAATCAAATTTGAAGCGAATATGAATAATATGCTGGATAGACCTAACTCCTTCCTTCAGAGAAAACGAATTTCATAGAGTTTTATAGGAAATGGTAATTGATCAGAAAAACGAACGATATATAGATACTCCGGAAATAAGATCAAGTATTGCTAAAACATTAGGGTTGGAGTGTTGTATTAATCAATTTTCTATGGAACAAGTCAGCAAACAAAAAATATCGTAAATTTTTTTCGACTTGGGTTGGTGAGAGCTAATTTCACTGATATATCAGGGGTCAAAACCAATGATATAGAAAGGTTATTCATTTTGCACATTCAATAGCCTTAGATATTTCATAGATATTACAAAAATAATTTTTCAAACGTCTTTTTGTTTCATCAGTCCTCAATTTATCATCATACCAATTAACTGATTATCTTAAGTAACAGAAAAAACTGATGTATCACTTCGTCGTCTCATCTGAAAAATACAAATCCGATAATACATGAAAATTATAACAATTTCCATTTATTTTTATTTTTTGAGATAAATAAATTTTGAAAAGTAGCATGTTTGATTGAAAACGGCTATAGACACTGTTAATAAAATGATTATTACCTATCCAATAGGGATCGAAAAAAATTATTCGAAAAATTCAACATGTTTAAGGAAACAATTACAAAATTTGAATATAAGTAAGCGAATTGCAAACAGAAAATGTCAGATACAATTAAATACTTTCATTTAAAATTTCATTTATTTCATCAGTTCTAGATTTCTTATCAATAAATATATGCTTCACAATTTATGTCGTAAAAATATTGCTGCAGGTCCACAATGAAATGATTTGCAAGGTTCCCACAATTACGTTCATAAGCTGTGGGAAATGCTGCCTTGCGAATGAAACTGCTATCACAATTAAAGACAATCCAATTATTAAGGTGTTGATAAAATAATAAAACAATTTGCGAGGTATTAGCCCATATTTAGTGTGAAGTTTCTGAAAGGCTAGACTATCTGAACGTTATAAGTACATCACTTTGGAACTAATTCACACAGATTCATCCTATTGTGAACGTTTCCGTTCTATTGTTAATCGATGCCTTGTTTGAGTGAAAAATCTCTACATACGCAGGTAATGTCGCCAATATCCCTGATCTTTATGTTGAAGACGTGGCAAAATTTTAACGTTTCATTCAGAGTCAAATTGATCATGCATTTCTGTTGAGATGAATTTTATAATGGATGAAAGAACTAGAAAGAAGTCGTTAACAAATCAAGGGAGGGGCTGGAAACAAAGAAGTGAAATGAGGAAGTCTTTATAAAGAGAAAACTATCAATTTTTCATCTTTTTAGTTCATAAAAACTGATTATACATTTTCTTTCAATTAAAAAGTTGTTTATGACTTCATCTATTTTTATTTAGCCAGATTCTTGGCTGCATCATAACTACACTGTATATTATAACATATTCGCAGGGGCGTAGACAGCGGGAAACAGAGGGCAGCCGTTCCCTCTGAAAGCAAAATTATTATAAATGGTTATTAAATTTTGTTGCTGAAATTTGTTACAATTCTTGAAATAACTATTTTGATAGTCAAAAAAATACTTGCACTATCAAAAATTATGAAATTATGGTAATTTATCGTTATTTTATTGTCGATCGAAATTATCATACACCCGAACACAACTTTCTATAGGAAAACAGAAAAATAATACTACAAATAAGACAATAATGGTAATCGTATATCTCGGAACACTGACCTAGAGCCATCTAGTGACTGGTAGAAGAATCAATGTCAGCCAGTGTGGGATTCAAGAGGGAGAGGAAAACCTTTCAAACCGAAAAAGGGTCAAGATGACAGTAGTGGAAGTGGAAGCAGTTATGATGATGAACATTAGTTAGTTTTCAAAATGGTGATTACACCATTTCATTAGACCGAAACTAGTCAACAAATAAAAAAACTATCATAGAAAATAGACAAAAGTGTGTTTTATAGTGTACTCTTAGTGATGAAGATGGAACTAAACTGACCGGACCATCGGATTCTCTGTCTATTATGGAACAAGTAATTCAAGTAATTGTTCAAGAATACGATGGCTACTAAGAAAATGACATTGACATTGGTCATGCCTCCAAGTTGCCATTTGCAAAAAAGAGGGAATTGCTGGATCTCACCATCAAATTTCGATTATGGTTTTATTGCCACCCATTTGAGAAGAAAACGTAAGCGCCTCTGGTTAGATCAATATAGGTACTCCTTGGTTTTTGTAATCAAGTCGTTCGAAAGGTGATCTATGTATGCACCATGTGTGGTTTTGTTTTCTCTTAATGGTAAGGTCATACATGAAGTTTGAAGATATACGTGAAGATTGTAGAAAACACGTTGGCAGCCACTACCACAAAACTTCAAATGCACCACTGCAAAAGCGTTCCTTAAAAATGTTTCAGTTGATGTACAGTTGCTAAATAATCCCGAGAAGATGATTGAAGAAAACAAACAAATATTCTTGTATCTTATTTTGTGAAGCTCATGATTTGCTACTCACAGGAAAGGAAGGAGGGGGGTTTTATTTGACCTTTTAAATTTGAGAATTAACTCTGGTGAGGAGAAGCTAAAGATTCACTTGGATAGATGTCGAAAAAATGCAGTCAACACTTCAACAAAAATTCAAAATGGGATTGTGAGATTATGTGGTGAAGTTGTCAAAGAAAGAATCATTGAAAATTGTAAACAAAAGCAAAAGCTTACTCTGGCCTATGAAACCGCATATATCGTCGGAAAAGAACAGCTTTCTATCGGATTACGGTTTTATGATGAATACCACCTTGAATAGCAACAATTTATTATTTAAGATATAAAGAAACATCCATATCTCAATCGAAACTTATTAGTTCAGTAGGACATTTTAAATTCGAATTGAAACATTATTCAGAATATTAACTGGTTTAGTGATCCAATAATTATTTTCATGAAGGGTTACTTGAGTAATAGGATATAATGTTCTTAAAAAACAATTGTTTTCTTGCCAAAGTTTCGAATGTAAATGAATACACAAAATAGAATGAAAGATATGAAACAAACGTTTGTTTCATGATATGAAACCGCGAAACACGTGTCGCGGTTTTGTAAACTTTCAAGTAGAAACCTCACATCAAAGTGTATTTTTTGAATGAATTTTCATCAAGTATCGGTCAGTTATCTCATACATATTGATAACATACAATTTGAAATTTTTCATATTTCATATGCAGTTGAATATCTGTCTAATATTATATTAAAAATTCAGGATGAAAGTCAAAGAACGAAATGCGGCATTGAGAAGTGAAATCTTATAATAACCCCCAATAAAAATGATTATAATATTATCTTTTCAGCTTACAAATTTTCTGCACAATAGAATCTGGCAAATGCCTGCAAAAACAATAAATTATTTGGCTGATGCCACGATCAACGCTTCAATGCATCCGACATCCGACAGACCTTTGTTCCTTAAGAGAACATTCTTACAGATGCTTCCTATTTATATAATAGCAACACCTCGCTAAAATCAACTGATTTTGTGACTTTATGTTTTATAATTTATAAAACAACTACCACAATATAGAACATTAGAATATTTCTAAAACCCGAATACAACCAACCATGATTAAAATGAAAGTTTTCAAAAAAATTTGCGGAGCAAAAAACGTGCTTCCAGAATTTATCAAAAACAGAGACCATTAAATTTTGATGCTCAATTGTGACCTGTTTCAATATATCTAGAATGTTAATGATGCTGACTTTGAAATGGACAATGTTAAAATGCAGTATCAAAGTTCAAGATCAAAGTTCTATCCAGCTACATATACCCACTTTGATGGTAATAACTTTATGAAGAGTAAATAATGAAAATATGTAATAAAATTTATGTTTATAACACCATAAAAGAATCATAAAAAGGCGACAACTGCAAAAATAATCCGGTTCATCTGTGCTACATGCAATCAAAAATATGGATGAGAATAAAAACCGACTTCCCATTGCCATAGTTGTTTCTAACGCATATGTTAGTAGATGTAAAAAATATTTTATTGCTGTTAGTGTATGTTAGATGTAACATTAGTTAATATTCAACGTTCATTCATTCAATAAGTTAGGTTATTGATCTCATATTTAAAAATGTACTTAAGAATGCATCGCACGACATTGAAAATCCATGAGAGGTATTTGGCTTTAGGATTTCCGACTATCATTAGCAGGTATCTGAGAATCGCATAGTAATATAATAATGGCCGAACTCTGGTTTTAATATAGGTCAGTTAGATACTTTATTTTTTTTGTGGTTTTGTTTTCGAACCCACGATATTTATAATAATCGATTTAGGACAGGGAACAGTCACAGAAGTTGCCAACTTAAAAAGAAATATCAAAAAGTGTCTTTGACTAAGTTAATTTTGTCTTAATTGTATAAAATTCCCAGTCAACTTAGTTTTTGGTTCTGGCAATCTACAAATAAACTATTTATTGAAAATTACAGTATGTAAATATCAATAAGAGTTCACTGAATGCAAAATTCTGCAGTGATTTCATTTTTCAGTTCATTTTGAAAAGCGGTGCAGTAATAAAAGCACATTATGTATACAAAACAACTTTTCCGGGATTCCTAGTATTACTAGCATCATACTTGGGGAAAACATAAAAATAATAACACAAACATTTTTTCATTTGAAAGGGTAGCGCACCATGGAAATTATTCGTTTTGAGTGATATACTACTGCGGACATTCAAAAATTATATAGATGATGGAACTTCTTCCAGCTGTAGCTTTCTCCTTTCTTCCCCACACCCTGCCGTACTATTTTAATCTAAATCAGTATCCTGAATCAAAATGTTGAAAAAAATTAGCTATAATGACGTCAGTTCAGGAAGATGCTCGAAATGGTTGACTTGAACTTCTTGACATATGAACAGCCTATCCGATTCACGCCGAACATTTTCAAACAGAGTAACGTCAATATCTCTACACATATTTATTATTCTCTGCCGCATATCCAATATTGAAGCAGGTTCAGTTTCGTACACCTTTTACTTCAAATAGCCCCATAAAAAGTCCAAAGGTGTCAAATCTGGCGAGCGGACTGGCCATTCTGTAAGACAAAAACGGCCAATCCAACGACCGGGAAAAGTAGTATCTAAATAGTTTCTTACTTGTCTGGAGTAATGTGGTGGTGCTTCATCTTGTTGGAATACAATATCCATATCGAATTCATTGGGATTCGCTTCGACGATTTCAATGATGAGAGGGTCAACAGTGGTTTCCAGCATATTCAAATACAGTTCCCTGTTGATTTTCCACCAATAAATAGAGGTCCTACAATATGGTTTCCCAATATTTCCCCGAAAACGTAAGGGTTGGTGTCACTCCAATAACGGCAATTTTGTCTGTGAACGAGTTGATGGATGTAGCAGTTACTACGTCTTAAGAGATAATCATGAAAAATGAGAAATGTTACTGGAGTTTCGTCCTATAAGGACATTTTCAAACTTTTTAATGTGAAAGTTTGAAAATGTCCTTATAAGACGAAACTGCAGAAACTTTGTCTGTGAACATTGCCGTTTAGAAAAAATCGTCACTAAAACAAATATTGTGGAGATAGGTAGGATCCCTTGCAATGGTTTCCGTCATGATTTCGCAGAATTCTGTTCTTCGATCAGGGTCATCTTTAGTTAATTGGTTTACCATTTTAATTTTATATGGATGATACCTTTTCCTGTTCAAAAGTTTCCACACAGTAGAAGGAGACACCTCACAAACATTCGCGACGGAATAAGTAGACTGTTCAGGATTAACTATCATCTCACCAATTATTTGCAATTGCTGTTCTCCCGGAATGAACGGATGACCTGGGAGATTTTTGTTATGTACACTACCGGTAGTTGTGAATTTGGATACAAGTTCCCTCAAATATTTTCTACAGATAGGACGATTCGGAAAACGTTCATTGAAAATCCTTTCGGTCTCGTGAAAGTTACGCGAAATGAATTGTCAATATGGGTTGAAAACATATCGAGAAAATATGTTCCAGTATTAGGTTGTCGCAGAATTTTTGTCCGTTTTTATGAGTATACTATGAAGTGTAACACCTCAGTGAATACTTGTTCAATTCAATCGGAATGAGCGCCATTTGAATCAGTGTACTTTTTCCAACGTGACACAGGTCAATCGATTCCGTCAGCATGACAATTGTGTGCTCGGGATTCGATGAAATCGACGAAGGCTACTTTTGCCTAGTCAAGATTGGTGAAGGTTCTTATGTTGAGGAAGTTATCAAAGTGTTCTGGAATATGTTAGTCGATTAGCAAGAGGTCTGGAGAGTATGGTGGGTGAGGCAGTACATTTCGTCCATTACATACTACTTTACAGTAATCATGGTCTTCTTCAGTGAGTTTTTGCCTTCGGAAAGTGCCTGGGTTGCTTATGGGTGTCCGGAACATCTCCTGTTGTCGTAGAGAATCCACTTGACATCACACGTGACGATCTTGCAAAAAACAAAGAAGAACAAACCTCGAAAATAGCTTATTACCTCACCCAATGTATATTATACAAAAGTTTGTCGCGAGATCAACCTTTTTCATCAAAAAAACATTTTTCTTTATAAAAATACTCATGCAAGATCAAGTTACATAATGAATCACGGTTTCTTCACAGGTCAATATTGCGACAGTCTTTCATGTCATACAAACGAAGTGATGTTATGAATTTGAATTTTTTTTCCTTCAGAACAGATAAATTAAAGCTTTTTATAATTTCAAGACTATAACCTACAACATTTGATTCAGCACCAGGAGGCACCCATATCGAGTGTTTTGTTATTTTCCGTATCTTCTTCAACAAACCGTCTGTTTTAGTACCCATACCATGAGGGTGCCAAACAGGATTTGGAGTGACGTCATTTTATGGTCATGAGCCTTCGAAAACAGGAATAAACGGGAACAAACTTCATTATCTATCAGTTTAATGACAGTTTCGTAGTTTCAATCAGTGTCTTCTTTCTTGTAATCTTCGTTCTGACAACCACCATAGCTTACTATTCATACAGGATAATAAACAGTTGTTGTTCGTGTATTTCCAGCACTTCCTTTCATCTGATAGCCATGTCAGGGTGCATAAAAGAAATTGGCTGTAATTTTGGGTAGTCCGACATATTGGATTAGGAGTGACATTTTGTAATTTTTTGTTTTTTTTCAGAAAATCTCATTCGATATCCCTATCATGAATGTGCCCAAAAAACTAGTCAGTTATCTTGGAAAATCCGCCATATTGACGGCGAATCAAAATCAATCCGATAAAAACACAGACAATCCTCTTCAGACACCCAAACACCTCAAACCGACCCCGACTCAACCACAACAACCTGTACCTCAGACTTCTAAGAGAACACCTCCCGCTTCGGGACTTGATGACCTGTGGGTGACCTTCACGAGAATCCGCAACTGAGAGAGATCCTGGACAGAGTCAGGAAAAGAGCAAACCTCCAAAAGCCTTGAGGGGCAAGCTCGGGAGATGCAATAGTAAAACCCTCCAACACCCCTATGAGACATACATCATCAGACCGATCATGGACTATAAAGCCATGATCCACCGCGCAATACCCTCTAGACTAACACATCGCCTCCTAAGCACAGAGATGAGAATAGTTCGTAACATCCATAACCTTCCTTACCGATTTCCTTCCAACAAACTTTACAACAATATAAGGCTATTCTCTATAAACACCAGATTTCAGGAACCTCAGGGCCAATACACCATCAGAATAATAAGAAGCAGCAACACCGCCACTATCGAGACGCTAGCCACCCCTTAGACGCCCCGCGGGGGCCCTAGGAGGATCCCAAGGAAAAAGCTATAGTTTTCCTCAGCCAGGCTCCTAGGAGCCCTGGAGGATATCCCGGAGCGGTTCTAGGACATCCTAGACGGTTTTCCTCTGACCGTTAGGTGAAGGAGACCAGAAACAAGAAGCCTAGCCCACCTCCCAAGGCCTACCCACAAAGCAACCCACAAGAATACCAATAAAGACCCACCAACACAGGACAAAGCACGGCACCCACCAAAGCCAAACTCCCAGCAGAAAGAAAAACACCAAATCCCAAACCAGAACCAACACACAGGAAAACAACAACATACTTAGACTTAATTTCCCTTTTTGTGAACTTCAAACTATAAACTAACACAGCCCCTGAAGAAGCACTAAGCCTACAGAAGCGCCCCACAAAAATATATGTAATACTAACCCACTAACAATAGTGATAATAAACGTTTTCGAACTCGATCGACCATAAAAGTAGACTTTTCAAAACCGACACTTCAATCACCAGGTAAAATCCTGAGATATTCAGATCTCGGACAGTCATCATTACATGTACTGTCAAATCAAAAGTTTGAAGCAGCTTTCAACACCAGCGGCTCCATAGAAGGAAAAAGGGCCACAGTCATAGTTTTACCTGTGCGAGGAAAAACATAGGAAATACTGCTTTTGATGAGTAGCCAAGAGTATTTACGGTAGATTGTGTAACTACGGAAGTGCGATTTAAGAAACACTACTCGAATCATTGGTATCAGAGCCAACCAAGGAGATAACAATTTCTAAGAACCTCGCAGGAATAGAGGTGAATATAGAGAGAATGTCCAGAAGAGAACAGGTACCATTACAAGTATTACCAGTGTGCAAAACCATTCGATTTCTTTTTTATGATGTCACATGTTCCCCATGGTAACGTATCGAGCTTCTCCAGTTTTCGTGAAGTGGCGAAGAACTTTCGACTTCTAACAATTTCAGTTCTAGTTAGTTGGTAAAAAATATAAATCAGAAGGAGACAAAGCTCTGTAATAGACACACGTTCCAGTATGAATTTTCGACAGATATCACTCGGAAATAATCTGACTTCCCAACCGGAACAATCCTAGAGCGAAAGGGCTGCCTAAATCCTCACCACGGCCTCAATTTCTCGGATGCGTATCCATCGTTAGCGGAACACAATGATGGCATAATGAGCACGTTGAAATAGGTCCTCATTAATCCATCGATTCCCGCCCCGCCCGGCTCCCCTGCCGCAGCCGCCTCACAGTTAACTCACGGTCTATGCGAAATTCGGGGGAAGAACAATGGAATTATGGTAACGCAACGTGCAAATATAAAGGATAACTAATTTGGTGCTGTCTTCGCTTCTTGTTATCCCTCCATCTCTTTGAGGCGGTGGGGCAGTTTTTCTTGGGGAAGATTCTGACCTAGGGGTGTATTCTGGGTAATTTGGATGGAAGAGTTGATAGGGCAATCATCTTTTTCTGTTCGAGAAACAAACTATTCTCATCAATGAATTCTGGATGAAGCGTACTGGAAGGAATAAAAGAAGTTTGGATCATAATAAAGAATTATTACCAGTGAAAATAAATTGTACATATAGTCTATACGAAGTCAATCCGAGCAGCTAAATAAAAGACTGATGTACCGGGTGTGATGAATTCACTAGTTGATACCATATAAAATCTCACACATAAAAATAATGAGTACACCTCTATAACTATTCAGCTTTTATGCCGTTCGAATTGATTTCGTATATACTATACCTACTTACTGAATATGATTATCAATCAGGAATTAAATCTGGAAATGTAATACACTTCTCGTCGAGCGTTTCACGAGCCTAGTTGGCGTCCTCAGGAGAAAAAAAAAACTCATTCCTAACTCTGGAACGGTCTCTATTCATATCTAACAGAGTACACTTCCAATTTCACTTTCTGATCTGTTCAAAAATCTATTTAAAATCTGTTTTTTCGTTAACCAGCTGTCGCCCTCATACGAATGACAATTCTCAGAAGGTGAAAAATTTGTGCCAGCTAACGACCAACGAGGTTATACCTTTCAACGTGTGATTCCCATCACGGTTGCAGAATTATCCCAACTGGATAAATTCTCTCGAGAAAAATATCTGATCGAGGTTGGGATCGAACCCAGATATTTTTCCCGAGAGAATCTATCTGATGCACATCAATAATTTCGACTCGAAGTTTGCGGAGATTTTTGTTGTGAAATTTTCGCTAATTTCTACAGTGATTCTTATGAAGATGGATAGATGGATGGATGGATGGATGGATAGATGGATACGTGGATGGGTGTATAGATGGATACGTGGATGGGTGGATGGGCGGATGGGCGGATGGAGAATAGGTAGATGGATGCGGATGGGGGACGGGCGGACAAACGGGTGGATGGTCAGATGAACGGACGGCCGGACGAATGGATGGACGGGTGGACAGATAGGTGGGGGGCGGACGGATGAACGGACGGGGTTTTTTTTCCCAACAATTTCAAAGTCTAGTCGATGCTGTTTCATTTTTCATTGTCTACGATATGTAGGAGCGAATCCAAACAAATGAAATCCCTATTATGTTCATGTTTTCCGATGTTTTCGTTTGAGAAATATTGGGTGTAAATAAAGATCGAATGTGGAACAGTCCAGCCCTCATCCTTCTAATGAATTACTAATAGGAACATCGCACTAATAGCTTGTTCCGGTTGTTCAACACGAACATAACAACCTCACTGTCGACTTTTTGCCGACATTATAAATAAGTTTCGACCCGTACAATTTCCGAGTTGTTAGTCAGTAGTAGACAGTTCCCTTTTTTACGGTAAACATTCGAAACTAATGAGGCTTTGTAATTTACTATCCCATGTTGGGAATCTGCTCTATCGTCTCTTCTGGAGGCTGAAAGAGGATTTTCATTAACTTTGCTCACTGAGAAAATGATAAAGCTTGAGCCCGGAGCTTATGCAAAAAGATGCGAAAGAAACCGCCTTTGGCTCGCATTATTTTCTAATTTGAATAGTTGAGGAACTCGTGGGCGTGGTTTTGTGTGGATGATGTACTCGTCCTATTCTTTGCCAATTTATCTGGAAATTTAACTAGTGGGAGATTTGAAATCAAAGGGTCCAAGATGTTAGTAGATCGATGCCTCCATTTTACTTAGAAGTTAATCGAATACAGTGTTGGGCGTAATCGATGGGAACACGTTAATTTCGCTCACACAATCAATCAATCAATCAAATATGCTTTAATAAGAGAAGAAACAGTTCTCACCAACACTTTTCCAAACAATGTACCACCGGTGTATTCAATCCTACATCAATGTTCTTTGAACCAGTCTCAAAGGACGAAATACTTGAGATTATAAACTCATTACCGATTAAAAAATCTACAGGTCCGGACGAAATTCCGATTTCAGTAAACAAAGACACCAGTAAAAAAATTGCACTAGCTTTCGAGCATATCACCAATCTGTCCGTATCGCAGGGTAAATTTCCCTCTAGCCTCAAATCAGCCTCTAAAATTCTAATGAATTCTGGCGAATTTGGGATCTCTTTTTCTTCGATCTTACTAGAGCTTTCGACTCGGTCGATATTTCTTTCATATCTGATACATTAGATAACCTTGGTGTCCGCGGCCCAATCAATGAGTGGATCGTGTCCTTCCTCGAACGAAGAAAGTTCATTGTTAAGATTGATGACGTCATCTCGGAGGAATTTGAAACTGATATTGGTACACCCCAGGGAAGTGTACTCGGTCCTCTAATTTTCCTCATCTTCATTAACGACCTTCCCATTCACATATCTCAAGGAAGGGTGCTCATGTATGCAGATGATATCCAAAAAGGTCAACACAATCCTAAAGAACTGGTGTTTTAAAAGTAAACTTATGATTGATCATAATAAGACGGAATATAAAGAGTTTTATAGCAAACATAGAACACCTTTGCATACACCGCTCTCATTTGAAGGAGTGTCAATTGAGCCATCCATTATGGTGGAGTTCTTAGAAGCACAATTCGACTGCAACCTTTCGTGGAATTCGCATATCGATGTAGTTTGTGGCAAGTTGAACAAATGTTTCTATGTGGTCACTAC
>WOGR01004262.1:0-14229 GCA_015342045.1 Leptinotarsa lineolata | reverse complement strand
ATTTCAATTTGATAAAAGTACTCCAAACTGATTTGATTGTGGCTACTTCAAATACATATTAAATCAAAATAGTAAAAATATGTACCATACGGGGGTAATTCAAAATTTTCAAAAAAAAAATCGAATAGCAGGCCATGACTTCGTATCTGAACATAACTTTCAATTGTAAGCAACTTTTCCTCCCAACATATTTCTATATTTTTTGAAATGAGGGTACTTTACTCTTGAACGAATTTTATATTCTTTGACCTATCCTGTATGGTGTTTGTCATAAAGCCATTCCAGGTACACTTGGTATAGTTTTGGAACATGCACCATCTTTTGTCAGGAATAAAATTTTCTGAGAAATCGATAATAAAAAAGTTTCCCATTTGTTGCACACTTAGTGGACCACACGGTATTACTTTGCTGATGACAGCACACTTGTCTCGTCATTCCATTTGGATTCCAGGACATCGGCTGCGGGTGCACATCTTCACCGACAGCAGGAGGTTGCATATCTTGATGAGGATCTAGAAGTAATTTGAAATTGGGGTAGAAGCAACCAGGTTCAATTCACTGCCAGAAAAACCCAGGCATTTTCAAAAAGATTAATGTCTCCGAACCGGATATAATAATGTCAGGACAGACGCTTTCTGCTTCGTTGAGTTTGTTGGAAGTTGAAATGGACACCAATATGTCTTGGTACAATCGTGATGCTGAAATTGCAAAGGCTGCTTCTTAATAGCTTGGAAAACTGTTCCAAACCAGAAAACTGTACACATCTCAGTAACTTTTGATGCTTTATGAAGATCAGATCAGACCTTCTTTGGAGTATTGTTCTCATGTATGGAGCTCCGCCCCAAAGCATACCCTGAGGCTGCTGGATTCCATCCAGAAAAGAGCTATCTGCCTGACAGGGGACACGAACATTACTTGTAACTTTTATAGTCTGGAACATCGACGAAAGGTAATAGATTTGTCTCTTTTCTATAGATACTTTCACGGAAGGTGTTCAAGTGACTTGGTACATTTGATACCACCAAGAGCGGTACATATCAGAAATACTCGACGGACTGTGGCTACTCATCGTTTTGAGGACACCCAGAACTTCACTGTTTGAGAGCTCTTTCATTTGGAAAACTGCGTTTATGTGGAATAAACTTTTCCTGAGAACGTTTTTCCAAATGGATTCGATCTCCAGCGATTCAAATCCAATCCTATCGCACATCAGGCACCCCTCTTGAAGATTTTCCTGTAGTGCTTGTATTTTGTCCTTGAAAAAATATCATGTATATATGAGATAAAAGCTAGAATCAGTTCGCAAAGAAGCCATTGATTCTTATTCAAATCTAAGACAGACCTAACTCCAGTAGACATCAAGAATCGAACTTCAGTTGGGATCTATTATACTTCAGGATGGTTGTCCAATTTTTTGAGAAAAAAAAAATACCAAGTAATAATCATCATCCAGCTAGATGGGTAGCAAAATACTTTTTACAAGCTATTTGATAAACGGGATACTTAAAAAAAAAGTGCATATATGTCGAATCCAGCCTGATTTTCTATTACATAATATTTTATGCACTCCTTGTATGTGCAATTGGTCTCCAGAGTTGTTCGAAAACTCCTATATCTATCCGTAAAGAAAAGTAAATACCTACAAAAACTACTCATAAAGATCCAGACTCGTTTCAGAAATCATCTATAGCTTAAACAATATAATAGGTGACCATTAAACTTCATTCTTACAGAATAAGAAATTGGAAAAGAAAGGTTTTGGCTTTCTACTTCTTCATCTTCATACCAAAAAATGTGGGAATCTGAGCCGAAACCTTTCTTTCCCAAACACTGATCTCTTCCAAAAATATATCCTTTCCAAATAACACAAGAATTTGGATTTATTCAGTCAAACACGTGTTGCGATTTGTTAGCTCTTCAGTAAGAATCTCACAATAAAGTGTTACTTGAATAAAGTATCTACCTGTAACGTATTGTATTTAACTTTAATAAGATGAATGAAAACACTTTTTTGTCTAATTTCCACCACGTTTATTTATTCTTACGACCGGTTTCGTGGATTTAACCCATTCTCAAGTAAAACTCTCGTATTTAAAAGTCTTCCTTAGTTCATAAAATTATCTTATCAATTTGCTATCGATTTTATATGTGAGGCTTTTTCAAAATGATTGCAATTCTAGCTATCAGAAAATCAAATATTTTCTCTGCTGTCCCGAAACACAGACACAGAAATCCAGTTGGCGAGCGAATGCATATACGTCATTTGGATATCACGTTTTGGATTTTCGTCTCTCGAATTCCTCTACTACGTATCCATCGCTCACAATGGTTGTCACAAGCAGTGGGGAAATTGTTCGCGACTACGCTTTAATTCTAGCTCTGAAAGGTGCGGAATATACGGAAATGGATTGGGAAATTTGTTGGGACGGTTTTTTTTATTCATTGTGTCGTGATGAAAAATTATTATTTGCGTGAATGAGCAAATTGTATATCTGAGCTAGGCACACGAAATATTTATATATCGTTATTACTTATGACTCTTTAGAGAATATTCAAATGAAAGTCTGATATAAGATAAATGATGAAATTCTATCTAAGTCGAAATATTCTCAGTAAATTGTTGTGGTATAATAATAATACATCTCTTTCGAATAAAACTAACTGTATTCAGTTCAAATCTTAATTTCGCGTCCTCCGTCTTTCATTGGTTTCATTTTTCTACAATACCTACCTTGTGTATTTTATTGACCTATCCTAGGTTATATTTTTATACCAATAAATGATCAAGTGATAGAAAACCATGAGGTAATTAGTGATTGAAAGCAAAGAAAACCACCGATTTCTAACAGTAGCACAAGCTGGGCACAACTAATACAAAAAAACCTTCGAATTGTAATGAATATCGAAAGTTACTCCAACCAAATATGTAGCTGATCAGTATTTTCCAAGTATAACATCTATACAGTATGGTCTACTGAAAGTATTTCAGCTGACGATTGAAAAAATGAAAGAATAGTGGATTTAGAGTCGGATCAAAACAAAAGCGAGGATGGCAAGGAGAATTTTGAGCGGCAAGGCCAAGCGAAAAATATTGAAAGATGAAAAAAAACGAAAGATTATTTCACAGCCTTGATACAATACCGAAACCAATACCATTGGAGGAATCGTTACCCGTACTAAAGGTAGTCTGTGTTATTGATGACTTGTTTCTTTCGTGGAAATTCATGATCTCTTCAATGAGATGAATGAAAATACTTTTTGTTTAATTTCCACAAGGTATTTTATTCTTACGATCAGTTTCGGGATCTAACCCATTATCAAGTAAAACTAACATTTTGAAGCCTCAACACTGGGTTATATGGGGTTACAGGTAGTCTGGAAAGCGAGGTAGTTATTGAATGAGGGTACCAACTATGAAATTCAACACTGGAGATTGTAGAGATCACCGAGGTTGTCAAACTTATAAATTCAAGAGTGGAGACCTACAAGTTGCTCGTTTAGGGATATATATTTCGGGTTTTTTATTGATTTATTGATTTTCATGGCTTCTAACAAATTCATTTTCTTCCCTTTATTTCATGTGTGTAAAATTTAAAGATTATCTTTACTTATCTTGTGTTTTGATTCCTGAAAATGTTCATACATTGTAGAGTTTTTTGTCCAAACAGACGTGTTCACGAAGAATTATATCAAAATTTCTACCGGTTTGGCCTGTATATACTGCAGAGCATTCACCACACTCTAATTTATATATATCTGAATTTTTCATTCTGTCTCGTTTGGGTTTTGCATCGAACAGAATCTCGTCTAAATTATTATTACTTATGAAAGCTGTTGTTATTTTGTATTTACAGAAGTAATTTTGAATATTTTCTGAAAGTTTACCTGAGTAATTGATGCTACTATATTTACATTATGTATTGTTTTCTCTGATATTTGGGTATATTTTACTTATAAGTGTTTTATGAGTTTTAATTGATACTATATTTTTTATTAGAGAATCTAGTACCTGATTGTGAAAGCTCTGTGTATCATTGATCTAAAGGCGGATAATTTATCTGATATATGAAAATATACCCAAATATCAGAGAACCCAATACATGTAAATATAGTAGCATCTATTACTCAGGTAAACTTTCAAAAAAATTTCAAAATTACTTCTCTAAATACAAAATAGCAACAGCTTTCATGAGTAATAATAATTTAGGCAAGATTCTATTCAATGCAAAATCCAAACGAGATAGATTGAAAAACTCATGTATATATAGACTAGTGTGGTCTGTTGATTTTGTGGTAGTACCCTGAAGGCAAAATGACGTCGGAGTGCTAAACATATGTCAATTTTGCTATACTGTGTACCGTGTACTCTTGCCTTAAGCTCACTAAATTTCAATCAACTTCTTTCCCTATCCTGAGAAATTGTGTATTCAGTTCAAGCTATACCTGCTGATAATGACCAGATTTTGTTTGGTACGCACCTTATAACAGAAAGTCAATAAGCCGTGCAAGAACGTCCGCTGGCCAAACTCTTCGAACTGGAGTTATTTTGAAAGGAAGCGACGAAAGATACTGTTGAGATGTTATCGCAATTAAAGCGCGCTTTGATCCGAGTTTTGTGAGCTTGTTGTCCGTGCAGCTTTTTATCGCAACAACGCGAAGCGAATCCAATCGAGGTCCCTTGTGGAAATACAATTGCTGATTGTGACACCCCAGAGAGTCACGAGCTTTCGGAAATGCTGTTTTATTTATTTTGTCTCGTTTCAACCTTCTGTCCTATGTATTAACAAAATCGAATCGACAAATCGATACAGTTCTAAAGACCAATTTCGTCCAATTTACCTGATGTGTGGTTTCGTAAACTGTTGCCAAGTCGGTTCATCAAATAATCAAGGATGAGTACATGAATTGAGTAGCAATTGGAAAAAGTCCTGCTGAAACGGACGCCGAATTGAAATTCCCGGACTGAAGATTTCAACAAAAGAAAAACATTTTCCAAAACGTACGAGCTGAATTCGTATTGTAGAAAAATTCTATGACAAAATGAACACATTAAATGTCCCAACTTGATATATTGGATGTTTTCAGGGGTAGATAAGGTGACGTCTTTTTACCAACACACACATCTTCGTCTTCATTGTGAGAATCATACCAGGTTAGTTACACCGAGTGCTACAAAGTTCTCGATGAATGATATCTGCTACTCTTCATTTAAATTTCAATGTCAAAAGGGAATTCCCCAGTTCATGAAGTTTCTCCCAAAGTTTTTGTTAGTAAGATACTTGATGACGTATTTGGAGAAGGTACTTCAGGCAACTTGAAAATGAAAAAAAATATATGGAAAAGTTGGACTTTCTACTTCTTCATCATTCTATTGAAATTGGAGAACTTGAATAGGACAAAATATTGAAAACATCAATGGAAATTTTTACAAAGATATGTAATTATGTAAATTATGCAAAGAATTTTCTTTCAGATATGAGCTGGGGGAATTTCACGAAAAGCACTTGATATACAACGTAATACATAAAAGATTATTGGCATAAAATTTCACTAACAAGAAATATTTTCAATCCCCAGGTGGACTTCTAGAAGGTTCTGGTGAAAATACTAGTTCCTCATCAGCACCTTTTTGGGTAACTTCCTTAGATGATCCTCCCAACTGTTGCAAAAATGTTTTTGTCTCTGTTAGTCTAAAAGACACATCTGATCCGTCACGATGACATTTTGTGGGAAACATTCAAGTTGAATTAATCCCTGCCATAGGAACTCGTGAAATGAAAAAATAATATTTCTGAAAAAAAGTTTTTGGCTTTATACTTTTGCATCATTAGTTAGAAAATAGACAACTTGCGGAAACAGAAAAAAAATTAATACATCTCTAAAAAGTCTACATAACCTGATGAATGGAAGAGTAACAACATGAATTTAATTTGTACTTGCATCGTATTGCGTTTAATGCAAGCAACTGTTTCACATTTTTAATGAGTTTTCGATACTCTGGGGCCTTATATCTAAAATACAGTTTTGGATGAATGTTTCCAAACGATCAACATATCAGAAAAGCATTTGTAAACTTTTTGTTTCAGGCCTAGCCGGTTGGTACTGCTCCATATTACACCTAATCAGTTTTCCATTTGATTTTTCAACAGACATTCTTGAACCTTGTTTGTGAATGAACTGATAGCATACATTATGCTTTGGTTTGATAGGCGTGTCGTTCAAAACTTTTAATATCTCTGTATTGAGAAAGCAAAGGTATTCTTTAGAAACTGAGTCATCTCCAGAAAATATGGCTCAATAACTTGATCGCTCAAAACGCAGAACCACACATTTGGGTTTGAAGTAAAAGTAGCCTCGTCCATAAAACATTAAGATCAAAATAAGGACTGTTACAATTGAATTTATGTATCAACTATTATAGCATTTTTATTAAAACAAAAAATCTACTAGTGTCGTGTATCATGTTTATGTTTGTGCTTCGAGAACACATATATCATCTTGATGGATCAGCTAAAGAAATCTTGTTTACAATGATTCTGTAATGTTTTCACTTGGTACGTAAATTCATGATTTGTAACTTCTGATCTAATTTTATAAACTACACCTTAAGATTTGATCTCCACAAACTTTATTTGAGAAATATCACGACATATTTTGCTATCACAGTAGCTTTTTCATAGTGAAATTGAGTACTACAAGTTCCTTCTAACTCTTATATTTATATACCACAGGTAATTACAATTGAAACTACCTCTAAGGATCAAAATAGATAACCATTATTGAACTTTTTTCTTAAAAAACACATGAAGTATTATTACTGATATAGAATTGATGTAATATGCTTCAGGTAATCATAATTGAAGATATAGAAAACTTGTAGAGGTTTAGGTAATTTGATCGAGTCATTAGGTACCTGTAGAGGTAGTTTCAATTGTAATTACCTGTAGTATATAAATATTAGAGTTAGTATTTTTCTGTTATCAAACCAATACGTATTATCATTATTTCTTTTATTGTCTTATATATTTTACATGCTTCTATACTTTTCTCATTCATTACCTTGAATTAATATTGTGTTTCTGTGTATAATATTCATATATTCCATAAATTCACTCTCAAGCCCAGATATATCAATCATGACTTCTCACAAATGTGACTACTTCATAAAACGTAATAGAATGAAGATCTACCTATCTAAATATTGTTTCGTATAATTACTGGTAAACTGAACTTTGGTCTCCAGAACTCAATATTAAGCAATAACTTTTCGGAGAGAACTTCAGTTTGCGATTCTTACACTTGAGCAGATTCTCAATTGACATAGATCAATTATTTTTTCGATTGTCAAACTTTAAATACCCATAAACGTTCAAGATGTTGAGACAAATATCAAATTTGGTTTCGTTTTGAAAAATCATTTTGTGATTTTGATAAACCTAATATCTCACAGTGGTGTTACCAGTTTCAAGTTGCAGCCCATCTCATATTTAGATTTCAGTATCATCCACGCCTCTGGTGTAATTCCCTTCGAAATTACTGTCTCTTTGCTTCTCAGACGGTCTAATTACAAAGTACCGCTAGAACAGAGGATTCGGAGTGGGTATTTCTATTACAGCACAGGCTTATCCCCTTTCTTCCCATTTCGCACACGGAGACGCGATAATGAGTTACATTATTATACAAACAATTCTGTGCGGTATTAGGGGGGTTACATGTGTGCCGTGTCAAACATGATGTACTTGCACTCAGAGATGAATTTGAGTTTGAGAAACCAGATACTTTATCGATTATTCTGCGTGAGATGTAGATGTTAAAGCGCGAATGTTGGGATCTATTGAAGAACAGTGACAACGATATTGTTTTCAATCTGGGATTCAAATGAAAAACATCGCAGAAGTAAAAAAGTTACCAAGCTTATTTTTCGAGTTTGTTGGTAGTGGTGCAGGTTTTTATACTTGACTTTTCGTTTACGACCTTATCAGAGGTGATGATACAACCAACGAAGTTTTCTAGTTATTCCCATAGCAGATACTATACACTTCTCCAATAAATTAACACACCACATTGAAATTTCAAAATATTATGTTGGGGTTAATGAAAACTCCTACTACAATGTTATATTTGGTAAACCCCTCGTATATGCCATTCGTGAATGCGATATGTTCCAACTGTGGTTCAGTGTTTCAGTTTTTTCGCAAAAATATAAAAAGAAGCACGAAATGTACCTATTGAGTTTGCAAATCTGAAAGAGTTTAAGACGTGTACTTATTCGGTTACTGTTTACTTATGAAGGATTTTCAATTGTGTAATTTAACCCGTGATGAATGTGCCCAAGCAGTAATACTTTTGAAAGAAGGCTGGAGTTACCGAAGAATTGGTCTTCGATTCAATATGCCCCACACATCCATCACACTATTCTTACAAAGATGCCATATAACAGTCGATCATGCTCGCAGACCAGGGCAAGGACAAATTCGAGTAACTACCCCTATTCAGGATCGATATTTGAGAATTTTGGCACTTCCACAACGGTATGTTACACATCGAAGTCCAAAAATTTTGTTTCGAAACGTGCATGCTATACAAATCAGTACGGAAACTGTTATCCAGCGACTCAGGAAATACAACATAAAACCTAGGATTGCTGCCTGGGGTCCTCTAATAAATGCAGACCATCGAAAGGGAGAGACTACGTTTTGCCAGGGAACACGTCAATTGATTTGGGGCTGACTGGGAACGAGTGTTGTTCACCGATGAGTCCCGATTTTGTTTACACAATAACGACAGACGTGTTCGAGTGTTACGACGTCCCAATGAACGATATGCTTAATGTAACTTTTTACAAACCACACTATTTGGTGGAGGCTCCGTTATGGTATGAAGTAGTATTTCTTTGATCGCTTGTACGGACCTCGTGGTCATACACAATGAGTTCGTTACAGCTGAAAGGTACATATTGGAGATCTTGGAGCAACGCGTAGTACCATTCGCCTCTGATATCGACGAATATTTCTTACTAATGCAAGACAACGCTAGACCCATTGTTGCACAGATAGTCGGAAATTAACACCATGGCATGGCCAGCATGTAGCCTGGATTTGAATCTGATAGAAAATATCTGGGATATCCTCAGTAGGCAATTGAGAGAGCACTCGATCCAACCAAACAACCTGCAGGAACTAGGTGAGACACTGCTTCAGGATTGTAGAGAACTGGAACGAAATGAAATAAGGCACATAATTTTAAGTATGGGCCGACGATGTGATGCCGCTATAAGTGGTGGAGGTGGAAATACTCGTTATTGACACTTTTCTGTATATTTTCGTCATCTTTTTTCCAACAATATTTTGTTCGTAATTTACTTTTTTTTTCTATGTTACGTCAACCCTCGATGGTTTAGTACTAGAACTACCAATACCATGTAGGTTGACTCTGAAGATTTCAGATTTTACATTTTTTATTTCTTCTCTAAATACAAATAAAATTGATTAATTGAAGTGGTGCGTTAATTTCTTGTAGAAGTGTATTTGGTTTGGTTGTTCAATTTTAATCCATTGATCGTTGTAGTAAACCCACATCAATCAGAATGTAAGAGAAGCAACAGGAGCAATGGTGTGTAGAACGCATTTTACTTGTGAATTACGGAATGTTTTTGGAAATGTTTCACCAATATGACATACAATTTCAGGAGTTTGTTTCAGTTCAAACCTTAACTTGAGAAGTGCAAATAATTTGTGAGAATTAGATGTTTCAGGTACTTGCACTAGATGTGAAAATAGGGGTTCTCCAAAATGGATTTTGGGGACAGTACTATTTTTGAAATATGTATATCGATGACCCAACCTGTTTAAATATTGAAGGCTTATTCACGCTGGTCACATATGATACTAGAAAGCATATTATTCTAAATGTATTTTTCTTTAAGTTACTACCACAAGGCAAAAACGTGTTGAAATTGAGAAAAGACGAAAACTTTTTTGATAATGAAGTGTATTACGCGGTAAAACAATTCGATACTTCAGAAGTTTGAGGAATTTTTTTTCTCGGTTTTTTGGCGACTCGTTCGAATTGTTTCTCGGCAATTTGTCATATTTGTTTCCAGGAAACGATGCCACTCTAGAATAATCGTTATTCATATTCAGTATTATGTTATTTGTCGGTTGATTTTTAATCTAGTAGAACAAGGGTCGATATTGGATAATTTTGAGTAGTTTGTAAATTAGTTGTCGTGTTGAGAATGGTTTTCAATATTTTAACGTAGAAAAATATGAATTTCACTAAAAAAAATTGGGTGCTTACGGAACTATACTACCGTAATAAGAGGAAGATTTGACCCTATCGAGTAAGCAACAAGAACATTACATATAAAATTTTCAATAGAAGGTACGTGTATGTGAAAAAATATACAAGAAACAAACACTGTACTTTCAAACATTTGCAACACTGTCTCTAGTTCATAGTGGAGAATTTCATCATAAGCCGATCTCTTAAACATTGATACGATATGTTGCTTTTTATGTTTCGGGATTTGGCAACCCTAGTGTTGCAATCTGGCAACTGACAGCTCTATCGTGAAGTTGGACATTTTTGAGGTTATACGTACTCAGAACGTTTTGACATACGAGCGCTATTCGTGTTGTTTACAGCAACTTAAAAGATTCATCTAGGCCAAAAATGGAATTAAATCGTGAACATTTTCGTGCGATCATTTTTTACACAACTTTCAACATGGGTCCCTTGGTATTCACAATTTATATGAATAACATTGGAGAAACAAGGTCAAATCATCAGCTTCGCCGATGATACTGTGATAATCTATAAAGACACAAACTGGTAAAATTTAAAAATTGAAATTGAAAGGGATTTTGACAAAATCAAAACTTGTTTGGACTACAGACTATTATCGGTAAATTACAATAAAACGGTTACGGTTACGGAGATAAAACCCGAACACAACAGGGAGTAGCTCGCCTATTCCATGAGAGATTTCCTAATTTACCGCCCATATCTTAAGAAACAATAAGCAAAATAGAGAAGCAGTTTCGCGAGTTTGGTCTTGTGGGAAAGATAAAATAGCAGCTGCCAATTCAATGAGTGATGAACTCAAATTAGACGTGATGCTTGACATACATCGAGAAGACAGGCATCTACATTCAATGTTAGCCATACATTGATAGTAAACATATTAACAAAAAATAAAATGCATTCCTATAAAATGATACCTACCCAGGAGCTCATGGAAGACGATTTTGATGAAAGAACTTATTTTTGTGAGCAACTGATGAACATGTTGAATTACATTATCATCCAATCAGAAGACGTTATGTTCTATGATGAGTGTACTTTTTCTCGTAACGGTCATGCTAATCGGCAAAATTTCCGCTACTAGTCAACGGAAAATCCTCACTGGATGAGAGAAGAATACACGCAATACCCTAAAAAGGTTAATATTTGGGCAGGAATTGTAGGAAACCATATCATTGGCCCCTATTTCATTGAGGGCAACTTGAATGGCGATAATTATTTGGCACTACTTCAAAATGCTGTCATTCCAAGTTTAGCAAATTTATATCCAGATCCAGAAAACCCTCAAGTTCCAGTGAATACGATATGGTTTCAGCAGGATGAAGCACCACCACATTACCAAGTTAATGTCCGGCAATACCTCGATACAACATTTCCCAATCGGTGGATATGGAGGCGATAATCGATTGAATGGCCAGCGCGATTACCTGATCTCTCATCATTAGATTTTTTTTATTAGGATTTGTAAAGAGCAATATGTACAAAACTGAACGTTCTGATTTGAATTACTTAAAAGAACGAATAACGCTTGCGATTAGGTCGATCACGCCTGATATGTTAAATAATGTTAGTAGACAGTTTTATTTGAGAATAGGATGTTGACAAGATGTTCGCGGTGAACATTTTGAACATCTGCTTCGTTAACATCCATAGGTTTTTTTTTGTATTCTACATTTCATTTTGTTCTGCATTACATTTTAGTTTTTAAGTGTATTTTATCGAATTTTGGTAACCACATGATTTCAATTTATTTAATCCCTATTGTTGCAATAAACTTCAAAGCAATAACATTTTTGAATAGAGAATTAAGAGACCTTTCAAACTATATATCACAAACCTATACCTACTCCCCATTTAAAGAATTGTTGGTTGTACCTGTCATTCGAAGGGGGTTGATAGTAGGGGTGGCATTTTCGCGTTAGAGAATGTCAAATTGTAATTCAAATTTGACGTGTTTTGAATTTTTTTTAAATATGAACAGTAACCGAAATGATGAATTTATTCCATTTGGCTTTTACACACTGTATGTAAGAAAAGTCTATGTATCGTCAGCACTCTTTGAACAAACAGTGACCTTGGACCTTAATCAACTGAATCAATTTCAAGAAATTCAAGATACCTCAATCGAAATTACCGATATCAGAGATAACTATTAATGTAGGATTGTGATTTCTTGATGATATCACCTATTTTTATTCAAAATAATAATGATCAACTTTCCATAAAATATTTGTTCATTCTGAAAATTGTTGATATTTTTAAATGGAAGCGACTATCTGTCGCCAACTACTATCGGAATTATTGGCACACCTATTATGGAAATAAGATTTCAAATACAGGGTACATCAACAAGATTTCCTTTTTGTAGTATTCCCGCGTGGAACAATTTTTCGAATAGTTCAATTCTATCGTATAATCAGTTATCAACCAAGACTATTTTTTCAAATAATTGTCATACTGGGTGATTCAGATGAGTGTGGCCACTAAAGTTATGATTTTTCAAAATGGAATACCCAATTTACAAGTTCACAATTCATTTCCATATTCTTTAGGTTTCCTGATTATAATTCATTCGAATTTCGGTTGCGCCATAGTAAAGTTATTTCAAAAGTATATATTTTGCAGACTATTTTTGAAAAATCGGCACAATCGATAGCAGTTTATGAGCAATATATCGAAGATTCAGGAAAATCATTCGAATTTCATCCATTTTGGAATGTTATTAATTCAACATCTCCATAGAAACTCTAAATTTTTCACTTGAAGGAAAACTCTAGAATTCCCTAAAATTTTTCATCGGGTGCATACTTCACGTAAAACTAATATTTTTCGAATTATAATCAAATAAATTTTTTGGGTACCAGAAAACAATTTCTATCTTCACCCACCCCGTACTTGATTTTTATTTATTGGATCTGGATCTAGTGATATATTATAGAGTGAGCGCAGTAAGCAGTACCTGAATAATAAAGATTTCACAGTTTCAGTGATGAAGTATTTGTAAATCTCATTACGAATTAGTTCCTTTACTCGCCGAGTCATGTCTGTACTCGCCATCGAACACGATTATAATTCATTGAAACCAACTCCATTGCTTTTCATTTTGTGGTAGTAGTTTTCACTGGTATCAAGAATATGAAGTGATGATGATAATAATCATTCATTCACACAATAAAATGACATTTCAAAACCATATATTCCCTAGTGAGATATTCTCTCTAGATCACTTTTATCTAGCAATTCTGGTGATAATAGGGTGTTACTCTATAACTTGCAGACTGATTCTTTTCAAAAGCCATACTCCAAATCTAATGTAACACTGAAAAAATAGAAGAACTTTGTTTTTAGGGAACAGTGTACTCAGTCACTCCATTTTTTTGTTGAAGAGTTATCTTTGGTTTTTTCGCTACTTTAGCGCACATTTAATGATCAACGCTCTTATATGTTCATGCAACGAACAAAATGCATATTATCTAAATGAACAATTCGTTCAGTCCAGCCTTATCTCACCTACACAGTAGATTTATGGACTGACACCTATCAGTAAAAACTACTTCCCTGGCTAATACCACGAATGGCGCTGGATTATATCCGATAGGTGTCACTGCAAAATTCTTCACAGAAGTGATTCCTGTATATGCAGTTGGCGATACAACTTCCGAAATCGATTTTTAATTATTGGAACAAACTTACAGACCGGTTTCGGGCTGTTTGGCCATTCGTCAGTGCAAAGTAGTGTCTATCATCAACCTGAAGTCAATGATTTCCAATGAATAAAAATCGAATTCCATCCAGAGTATCATTCCTCGAACTTGGCAGAAGCAAACATCCAACAACGTTGCCCCATTTGTCTGTCGATGTACTAACCAACTGCATATCCACATAGCCCAAGACCTTGCATTAGGACAAAAAACTTGAAAACTG
>WOGR01004261.1:0-14922 GCA_015342045.1 Leptinotarsa lineolata | reverse complement strand
TATGAATCATGAACTGTTTGTTAGCAGTTGTCATTTTTAAAAATCAATCCTCCAATAGAAACAAGCCCCTGAAAATGTCACTCATGCCAACCTCAGTTAACTAACAGTGATTAAACATTAGCATCTGTCAGGGTATGATGAACGATTTGAGTAGTAACTGCAACATTGACTATCAGCTAAGCTTAGCTTTGAGGTAGGTAACAGAAGCATTCAACTACGTATTGATAAACTGGCCCTGTGCGGGAGCTAAACGTTTAGCCGTCTCCCGCTTGAATATGGGTTTTCACATGTTGCGTTTCTGTACGCACTGATATAGGATTTGCTGCACAGGGTGTCCGGTAAATGCAATTCTTGGAATCGCAGTCCGCGTTTGGTGGCCTGGTTTTTGTGAGGCTGCTACCGCTAGTGTTTCCGGATCTGAAACCGGTTGGACTCATTTCTTCATATCCTTTCCGACAATCCTCTGATGTAGGAAACTGCAAGTACTGGTTGCGACGGTTCCTCTTCCCCGCGAGGCTATTGCTGTCTTTTAGTCAAATCCTGTTTCACCATCACTTTGGAGTAGCCATTTCATTAAAGATCATTTTTGATGATTCATATTTCTTTCTTGAGACCTTCCTTGGTATTATAGAGCCCGAAAGCACGGTCTACTAGAGTCTTGATTATTCCTCTTCTAGTCGATTGATGGTGGTTGGATTCTTAGTCAGATACTGTCTTGTGTCTTGTGTGAGTGGGTTTTTGATAAACAGATGTTCCACACTTAGTGTCGGTCCTCTCCACCAATGGGTCTGAGAATAGCAATCCGTTGCGGACTTCCTTCTCCATTGTGAAAGTTATGGACGGTCTCACGCTGTTTATGTGCTTCAGAAAGATGTCTAGTTCTGTATTCACATGTTCCCAAATTATGAAGGTGTCATCAACCTATCACAATCAGACTCGGGGCTTCTTGTGGCCTCCTTCTATGGCCAGAGTTTCGAACAATTTTGCCATCGTTTTCATTGATTTGTGTCACGATGCATTGCCTTGAGTGAACAGCACTTTCTTTTTCTGCAAATAGGGCCGTTTTTCTATTATTTCGTCCTTGAAATGCTAATACTTTGTGATAGTCGCTGTCGATGATTCTGCTCTTTTTCCAGATAGTCGATGAATATTGTATCATGCGCATCCCAGAATACTGATATCATAACCTTGACAACCGACTGTTGCGTCTTTGCACGCTATGAAGTCGGTTCACAACGTGCAGTCCACTCAGATGACGATCGTTTTGATTCTGTTGTGGAATGGTGGAGCTATATTTCATCCATTGTCACATATCGACGTATAAATTCGGGTTTTCTATGGCGGAACAGCATCAAACACTGTTCAGAATCATGAAATCGTTGTTGTTTTTGCTCGTTTGTGAGCTCGCGCGACGCCCACTTTGAACAGAGCTTCCGCATACCCTAATACTCATGTACCATATGTTCCTATGATATCTATAAAGTCTCAGCTAGCTCGATCAATTTCACTTTGAGGTCATCCAAAATTTTGTTGTGGACTTTTTGATGTATTGATGCAAACAACAACACAACAACAACAACTAAAACCACTTCTCAATGGTTGATTTTCCTGATCCGAATGATGTTTATCAAGCCAACTCTTGGCTTCAACAGTATTTTTCTGCCAAGAAGCAATGCTTAATCAACGTACGGAATTCAATTTTCTTAAAACTAACAGAAGTTGCTTTACTGAAAATATTCTATCTCACAAACTAATAGTCCGCGATTCCTCATCATTATTGGCAATATAACCATTTCTCTGCGACGTTCAGGTTGAGATGTAATGAGACTCAAGGCTAATGATTTCAAAATTATTCGGCGAGTTGTATGAGTATCATTTTTGTCAGTAATGAGATGGCTATTCATTCCAGATATGTTGAGCGAAGTAAAAAGTAATATTAGAGGCCATCGGCAAGTTTTTTGTAACACAGAATAAGTACCTTTTAGCTCATCAACAGTGTCAACACCGTCCTTGGTTGCCTTGTAAAATGTTATTATATTTGCCTGGCATTCATCTCCACTGTCTGGATCAATCTCATCAGTGTCATGCATTGTGAACAATAATGTAATTATTTTGTTTTGCTTGGGCTTGTAGGACACCAAAGTTTGTGAAACCAAAAATGCTCGAATCAACTTTATGCTCCTTTGTTTTTGCGGTGAAAATTTCTGGAAGTTCCCTTTTATTTTTTCGAATTGTGTAAGGTTAGTTTGTGCTTTTTCAATAAATCCAAGGTAAGAGGAATTGATGTGAACCAATTATCACAGGATAATTTCTTCCAGTTCCAGAAATTGGCCCAATCAACCTTTGTACGACAGCAGAAGCGCTATTGTCCATTTTATAGGGCCCGTCTGGTTGAGTCCCAACATACACCTCTAGATTATATGTGTAATATGACTTGGAATCAACAAGTGCTACTATTTTCATTTCATACTTCGCTGGTTTATTTGGTATATATTGCCGAAATCCACATCTGCTGCAAAATGACTCAAGCATTTCATCAATTGTGACAAACTCACTCACCGCATAATTGCCTTTGCATCTCTCAACAAAACATCAAAAAATTTCCTAATGGATACTAGTTCATCAAACTTCCTCCGCTCTTCTTTATTATCGAAATCGTCAAAGCGAAGTGTTCTCAACAAAAATTGAAATTTGTTAATCCCCAATGTGAGAAGGAAAATCTTTGCGCCAGTTCCGTCCTGTGCCCACAGATCTCTCAAATGTAGGTGTGAAGCCCAATAAGCGCTTTGATTTCTTCCATATCTATATCAGTAGCGTCTCTTTCTTCAGTATAATTTGTCTTAAGCTTATGAATGTATTTGTTTGTGCGCTCAACTATTTCTCTCATGACAAAATCCGAAAAATATAACTGCCAAGCCTCCAGAATTGTTTTTGCATCTCTGGCTTCTCCAATTACTCGAGACGATTGGGTAACTATATTTTTGCTTCGAGACTTTGTTTTGGTTGCACCAACATGAAATTTACTCCACAGTGTCTTTTTGTCCCTTTCCAAAAAATACAAACCGACACTTTGAGATTCACTATTATCTGTTAACTCTTCTCCTTCCGATCGCTCAGAATTTGAGTGTTGATCGTTGATCTTCAGAACGTCCTACAGGTCCTCAGAAGATCTAACTGCCTCCTCGTCACTCTCTATTTCAGCCCATAGTGTAAAAAAAAGGACACTTACCTTAATATCAACTGTAAACAGCACACCAAAATCTGATATTGTCAAATTTGAACACAAATATCTTCGATACGTGAGTACACGCGCGGTCAAAAGCACCAACTCCAAAAACAAAGGCCTATATCTCAACACTACCAAATAAAAGCAAACAATTTTACACTAGTCGCTAGTTAATGGTCATGAGCCTGGGGGGTGTTTCAAATACGACTAACCTAGGTATTGTACTTCCGATTGTGGAGAATTTTCAATGTTGTAATTCAAGTTACCATAAATTCTTGTACACTTGTACACACGTCTTTTGAAGATTAGGGTTGACTGAAAATCATATGGATTCAATACTAATAGCGCCATCTGTATGTTAGCCTTCGAACTTTTCAGCATACCTAATATAAAGCACCAATTAGGTAAAATTTGGTAACTACGAACACGCCTTCTATGTAGCAAAACACGTGTTGTGGTTTGATTGTTTCAGTGAAAATCTCGCAGTAAAGTGTTAGTTCAACAAGCTAGACGTGTCAATTCTAAGTTCCTGTGAACAAAATCGCCCTCTGTAGGTGATATAAACGACCCTTAAGTATTTGTTCACGAATACGAGTTGCAAGGGTTTTGCTCTCGACCTGTTGAAAGCACTGCCGTCATCGCGAATAGAGTGTTCAAACCTCAAACGTCATCGTCGATATCATTTCATGTTTGGAATAGCCCCGAAAGCCGAAACTAAAACGGATAATGAAACATTTGGCGCGCGTTGCCATCGATTTGACCTCAGTGGGCCGAGGGGTTGCGAGCAACTGGTAGGGTTATGGGCGGAGTGGCTGCCGCCTCCAAAGTGACGTCACAGGCGACCCGTTTTCAGCAACTCATATTAGGAATTTCAGCAGCAGAGGAGTTTATGGAGTATAATTTGGAGCCTGGCGCTGTTGAATGAACGACTGGAATACACTGTAATATAGTAAACAATGGGTAAGAAGAAACGTTGAGAAATCCAACGGAAATATAATAATAAAGAATTTATTTCACCTTCAAAAAGTTATTCTTTGAAACAAAAACATTTTCACTTAGAAGTCACAGCTCAACTAGCAATTTTATATTCTGAAATAGTTGCGAAAACGTTTCGGAAAAACAAATTTTTCAAAAAAATTATAAAAAAATCACAAATCAATCATTTCAAGAAATATGAATATTTTCAGTTATCTAGTTATCCTATTCTCTCTGGATATTTACGGTGAACTTCGAATTGATCTTGAGTACTTCATGAATAAAAATAAAAATGCCAACAAAAACTGTTCGTGTCCTTAACGGAGAAACTGTTACAGGGACCGTCTTTTTTGAATAAGAGGATGAAAAAAGTCCTGTGAAAATAACAGGGGTAATTACTGGACTGAATAAAGGTCTGCATGGTTTCCATATTCATGAATTCGAAAACAATACTGATGGGTGCATCTTAGCCGGAGCTTACTTCAATCCTCTGAAGAAAGATCATGGTGGTCCAGACCACAGTGTTCGTCATATCGGAGATTTAGGAAATATTGAAGCCGGAGATAATGGTGTAGCTGAAGTATATATCAAGAATAAACTCATTTTCTTAGAAGGAGAGTTTGATGTCGTTGGTAAAACAGTTGTTGTTCATGGTGATCAGGATGATTAAGGTCAAGGTGGACATGAACTTGGACTACTGGTAATGCAGGAGCAAGATTGGTCTGCGGAGTTATTAGTTTGGCTAAAATCTAATTGATGAAAGCTCATTCCTAAATAATGATAGACGGCTTACATGATGACGTTAATAGAATTATTGAGAAACCTAAACCGACTTTAACAGAGAATGACGAAAAATTGTGCGGCGGCGAAAAAGTACAAGAGTCATGGCTGATTCATTTGAGTACATATAACTTTAAGATTGTAGATAATTTGGTTGATCAACTGAAATCCACGATGGAGTGCACACACTGTAGACACTCATCAGTAATCTCCGATCCTTCCTAGGATTTGTCACTCCCCATACAAGTGGCACGGATACAATGATCCACACGTGTCAACAATTTCACCAAAATCGCTTGTGAGTGGAGATGCATACATCTTCTTTTATAAAAAACAGGAAACGATTTCGCACCTTTCAGCGTCTTGAGATTTTTTGACTGTGAAATTTAATGTTATTCTGTTACAATTAGAATAGAATATTTGGAAATGTATACATTGACTTGTGTGAATCCATAATTATTAAATTTATATTCTAGAAACAATCTCAAATTGAATAAAATATTAGTGATTTTAATTATAAAACTGTATTTCTCCCAGCAATGTTTTCAATGTGTTTGTGAAACAGCTATAAATACGAAATTGGCACGGTTTTATAAAACATCATGGTCTCCATCAATATTCTGTAAGGCCTTTCACAAACATTACAAAATAGTTTTATTAACATTTCTACAATAACTATGAAATTTTTTCAACACTCACAGAAAGTAGTTTTGTAAAGATAAAATAATTGAAAAACAATTTTATGGCAGTTTTTTTAGCAGTTCCAAGTAAACGATATGGAATATAATGCAGCCCAAAATGATAACGATAAAATAAAAAAGTGTTCAGAATGTTTTCTCAAAAGCGCAAGAAATAATTTTGTATTATTTTGAAACTGAAAACTAACAAATAGAAAGGTTGGGCCATTTTAATAATCTGACTTCTGTACTTGGAAAACTGTTGAAGACATTATTTGTGCTTGAAAAATTGATATTTTTACTGCGAATAAAGTTTTATTGACAAATATATAGCCTATAATTAGCAAAGTTTAGGTGCGTCACTAATTTATTGATTTTTTTGAAAAAATATTGATTAAACAAAAATTCACTCTATCGACCTAATAACTTCCTAGTCGCGAACTCAACTCAGTTCGTTCTGAATAATACAATCATATAATATCTATGTACTTTTCAGTCGTGAATATTACTGTATGTGTGATATTTCTTATTTTCAACTCATCTAATGTTAGTATTCCGAATTGCTATCATTTTAAAATGGTGTCATTTCATAAAATAATTTGGTATCGATATTTTCAAGTATTTTAGCTACTATGTTATTTCTATAAAACTAATAAGAAACACTTGGTACTAGAATTGATGGTATTGCGATAAAGATGGGACTACTTTTGATTTCTCACGTATAGTTTGGATAGATATTATCTACCGAGATATTTTGACTAAGAAGCTTCTTTCATCGATTATAAAGGCAAAATTTCGAAGGAGTTGTGAGCTAGTGATTTGATGGTATTTATACATGGTGCACCACTTACATCGACAAATTTTAGTCATCAATAACCTTTTACTGTTTTCAGCAAGAAAAAAATTGAAGCACTAGTTCAGGTGGGTCTTCGTCTCAACACTCTGAACGAAACACTTCTTTTATTTTTCTCTAATGACCAATATTACATGACATTATTAGTTATATAGTTATTAGGACGCTAGTCAAATGAAACTGACGACTTATATTTCATTACACGACCTCTAAAATCAATGTCAGCTGGGTCTTCTTCATCGCTGCATTTTATTCTTAGCGACAGCAAATATATATTCGCGCGAAACAGTTAAATTTTATAATACTCATTCAACTGTTTTGGAATTGTAGTAAATATACCATACTATATAATAAATGGAAAATTGTCATTATAGTGACAATACGGTAATGAAAACAAAGTTGTGCTTGGAAGCATTCCAAATGAATATTAGAGCTACAGGAAGCAGTTATGAAATAAGCTGGAAAAAGTTTCATAAAGATCAAACAAACCTTGTAGAAAGTGCAACTTTATCCTTACTTTTATAGGAAGTTTTGTTTTGACTTGGTGGTAGAAACGTTTCTGTGATAATTTTATGACTATTTCATAACGGTTCCTCAATTTTATTTCATGAACGTTTCTATGACAAATTTATGGAACACTTTTATTGCCAACAACTGTATTGTGTTCACGGCTCGTCTAATATAATCAATAAGCATTCTGGAAGCAATTATAAAATACCGACAAAATAAAACTCTTGCAGCACCTTGAAGTAATGAAACAATTTCGCTTGTTCAGAATAAATTACCGAAAATAAAAAAAATCTACACATTTTTCCTATACAATTCCAATGAAATGATCTACGAATATTAATAAAACCACTAAGGACCCTATTATCAACGAGTTGAAAACGGAAATGAATATTATTGAACATGGAAATGATATTATCTTCTACCCAGCAGAAATAGTTATGCGAAATAATTATTTTTCTGTGAATGATTCCAATGATACCATTAATAGAATTGAAAAACCCGTTAATGAATACCTTGTTACAGTAAGGAACAAAAAGTGTCTGCTTAATATTATGCTCGTTTCCCTATCATCACCATATATTTTCATTGAATATAATTCATAGAGTAAAATTCAGTTGACGAACATGACGATTTCAGCAATTCATACGGAAGTTTCTCCAGCTGAAGGAGAACCACTTCAGTATCTTCGTGATTTAAAGATGAAAACAATAAGAATTTGTGAAACCATCGACCCAATACTTTTACCTCGGTTATTTCAAGAATTCTTCAATATTGAAGCATTCACTTAATGCTTTTGAAAGAAATCCTCAGGAATTTTGTTCAGGTCTTTCCATAGTTACTGTCATTCACAAGAAGAAAATTCTAGATTTTTCTCAAAAGAACGGGCGTGGTTGTGATTTGAGATGCGCTTTTGATTGCTGAATGTGTAAAGAAAGTGAAGATAAACCATGCTCAGTATTGGGAACATTTTTATTTACATTTTATTTGAATGATTGACCTCGAATACTACTAGATGATAATAATAATAACTTTATTTATTTTGATATCTTCCTCTACTTTCTTCCTTATATTGAGCCAAGTATCAGCTTCATAAAAAACAGCAGTGTCGCCTGCAAAACCTATTATCTCTCCAAATATCATCAGGCTGAATAAGTCATTGAGGTATAGATTGAACAGTGTTGGTCCCAAGACCGTCCTTTGTGATTTGTCTAATTATTGACTCATCAATCAATAAATGGGCACAGACAAGGTCTACCTCTATCTATAGATGTATGAATTGTTTTTTCAAATTGAGTATGGCATCTACAGTGAAGATTTTTTTCCCTGAATCCAAATTGTTTATCAGACAACAATTTGAATTTATTCATGAATGACGTAATACTTTTTTTCAGAAGCACTTTTGCCACTCTGATTGAGGTATCTCCAAAATATGCATTCTGAATGCAGCAAAAACTTCTTCATGTGTCGAAAAACGTTGAACTCTCAGGTTATTTTTCACGTACGGGAATAAAAAGAAGTCATTTGGTGCCAAGTCAGGACTATATGGCGGATGACTCATCAAATCGATGTATTGAGTGCTCAAAAATGCAGTTGTTTGAGCCGATGTGTGAGAGCTCGCATTGTCGTGGTGAAGAGTGATCCGTCTTCGGCGGTTGGTTTTCCTAATTTCTTGGAAGACAACTGGCAAACAAATGGTTGTGTACCACTCAAAATTGACTGTTCTGCGTTGTTCTAGAGGTACGGTTGCGGAATGTCTAGTTTTTCCGAAAAAACAGGCCACCATTTGCTTGAAAGTGCTTCGTGTGCGAAAAACTTTTGTTGGATTTGGCTCATCTTGAAACTATCATACGGTCGTCTGCTGTTTACTTTCGGGCTCACACTCGTAAATCCACGATTTATCACCTGTCAAGATGTCATAGACATGTTTCGAAGCACCGCGATCGTATTTTTCGAGCATTTTCTTTGATCAATCGACACGAGCCTTTTTTTGATCGATTGGCAAATTGTATGGGATCCAACGCGAACAATTTTTTTGACAGTCGAATGTTTTTGCAATATTGAATATATGCTGGTCCCACTAATGCCTAAAGTTGTTTCAATCTCACGATAGGTCACATGACGATCTTGCAATATCAGTTTGCGCACAGCATCAATAGTTTTTGGAACAACAACTGATTTTGGACGACCTTCATGAAAGTCGTCTTGAAGTAAACTACGATCACGATTGAATTCACCATACCATCGATAAACACTGATTCTTGGTGGATCTTCATCGCCAAAAACTGAATTGAGTTAATCCATGCACTGTTGCTGAGTTAATCCACGTCGAAAGTTGTAAAAAATAATTGCACGAAAATGTTCACGATTATTTTCCATTTTTGGGCCGGGATGAATCTTTTAAGTTACTGTAAGAAACACAAATAGCGCTCTTATTTCAAAATGTTCTGAGAGAGCTGTCAGTTGCCAGATTGCAATACTAGGGTTGCCAAATCCAGAAACATAAAAGGCAACCTATCGTACTAGCTTCGATGAGATTGTGGAGACCATCAAGCGTTTGGGGAACAACAAAGCCTCAGGGCTGGGTGAAATCGAGGCAGTTTTACAACGGAATCTCCATATTATTGCGTTGGCATATTGCCAACGCAATAATAAAACACCAACATTACCCAAGTTGTCTATAGCGTGCGGAGATGGTGCCCATTTACAAGGCAGGTAAAGCTAGACACCTTATTGATAGCTATCGCCCGATCTCCTCCTCAGTGCGGTAGCGAAGCTTGTCGATAAAGTACTGCTAAGTAGAATTCTTCGCCTAGAGGGGAGGATGACACTTATCCCGGAGGAACAATTCGGGTTCCGACGAGGTCGGAATACGACTTCTCAAGTGATCCGAATTGTTCACGGGATGAAGGAAATTTTTCATCAGGGAAAGAACACAGTTATGGTCCTTTTGGATATTCAAAAAGCGTTTGACAAGGTGTGGACAGAAGGATTTGTCGCCAACATGTGGTCGGCAGGCATGCCTTTATTCGTGACTACGATTATCGAATCCTACCCGACCAACCGAACTTTTCGTGTCTGAGTGATTAAACGACATCTGCACATTACTCGATTGAAGCAGGTGTCCCGCAGGGGTCCTTCCTATCACCGCACCTTTAGTAATTCTACACGTACGACTTTCCCATGTTCTCGCGAACGAATGTGGGTATCTATGCGGACGATTCCGCAATTCACGCGCATTCATTCTCGAGCGAGGTAGCTGAGCAGCAACTGCAAATCCACCTCGATAGGATGGTCGTGCCGTACTTCGACAGGAACAAAATTGAGATAAACTCATCGAAAACTGAGCTCGCCAACTTTTCTAAGAAATTTACCAACGTTAAGATCTTCAGGAAGTTGCAAATCGATGGCGTGAGCGTTGATGAGCAGAAAAGCGCGCGGTATCTGGGAGTATCCTGGATGGGCGCCTGAATTTTCAGGAACACTTGAGTCTGGCGATCCAACGAGCGGCTGCAGCGATAAAACGCACGTATCCGCTCACTGCACGGAACTTCAAGCTCAGTGTTGACAACAAGTTGCTAATTAACAAACAAGTAATAAGAGCAGCTATGTTGTACGCCTGTACTGTATTTTGCAGCCTCAAGAGATCTCCTCTTCAGAGACTTGAAAGGATGCAGAATAAGGTGCTCAGTATTTGCTCGAACAGTGACAGATACATTTCATTGGTTGATGTGTTAGATCTGGTTCAAGTAGAGATAGTCACTGAAAATATCAGGAGGGTGTCTCAGAAATTCTTCAAGTTCTTTCTGCCGAAAAGTCCTCTGACGAGGGACGTCACGGCTATTTGGAGTTATCATGAACAGCCCCGTAAACAGGAGCTGATTTATAAACGTTATCGCGCTCAGTCCATGGGAAATTGGATAAGGTAATTCACGTTCTAGCGAGAAAGCAGAATTATTCTTACCTGGTTTTGTCATGAACTTTTTCTAGGAGGTTCCGGACAACTTACATTGGCTTATATAGGTAAATGAAATATAGCAATATGGAAATCGAACCAAAAGGAGAACTCTCGTGTGAGCTTCGGCAGGAAGCGAGACGTCATAGACGAAGGCTAAAAGCGAAATTCTGTTGAGTGGAGAGCTACTAACACCAGCGGGGGCGCTTTCCACTGTCCAATCTTGAGACCGTGTGGCGGCGTGTCTTCAGATGTCTTGTTAGGCTCAACAAAACAGACATCCCCCGCCATCCCCCTCCCATATCTATCTCCCTTCCTGTCCTGTAGGAGCATGTTTTGGTTTTGTATATATGTAAATAGATTTTTTGTTAAGGGTATAATCAGAATGTTCAAATAAATAATTTTGATTTTGATTTTCGTACCTGAAATAACAAAAATGTTACCTGAATCATCAATACCTTATCTGAGATACCAAAACAGTAATTACTCAACTTCCATAACATATAAAAATTACCGAAAACAAAAAAACATTTTTCAAAATTTAACAGAATCACGTTATTTATAAGTGAGAATGTTTTAGGAACATGTTATTCAACGCAAAACCCAAAAGTGATTTTTGCTTGAAGGTGATTGACAATGTTTCTTGGTGAATTTCTTCCTGAAATAACCAATATAATTGAAAAATCAAAAGAATAGCTGAAAATAGCAAATATATTGAGTAAAAAAACCTGAAATTAATTCACAGTGAAATAAAATACAAATAAAAAAATTGAGCAATTAACACAAAAAAGGAATTATTACAATTAAAAATTAAGCGATTCCAAACCACGTAACTTCACGACGTTTCGAATGTTAGTATCCACAATCGTCTTCGGCTGATGACTGGACTAATTTTTCCGAGAGATGACTATTCATGGGTCTTTCGAGTACTTACATTTATCCCCTCCTTTCACTTATCACTTACCGTTTGGCGGGACTTGGCTATTTTTTTTTGATTACGGGTTTCCATACGTTCTCTACGCTAGCTTGGCTGAATACGTTGTTGGACAGCATATATGCGGCTTCTTTCCAGTGTTCCTTTTTGTATATGATCTCAGTTTGGGACCACTTGATGTTTTGTTGATGAGTCCACACATACTCTGCTATTCCTGATTTGCTGGTTTCCCCTCGCTATGTGTGTTTTTTGTGCTCGGCAATAGGAACTTACAGGGTATCCGGCAAATGTAATTCTTGGAATCGCAGACAGCTTTTGATGGCCTGGTTTAAGTCTGCTACGGATAGTGTTTCCGGATCTGAAGCAGGTTCTGATGTTGTACTTGGACCCATTTCTTCTTATCCTTCCTGATAACTCTCTGATTTAGGGAAGTGCAAGCAGTGGTTGTGACGACTTCTCTTCCTTGCGAGGTTCTTGTTGTTTTTTAGCCAAAGTCAGTTCCACCATCACTTTGGAGTACCCATTCCGTTGAAGATCATTTTTGATGATAACTAGTTCTTTTTCCAGACTCTAGCAGATCGTGCTTTCGGGCTCTGCAATACGAAGGAAGGTCTGGAGAAAAAACTGGGCATCATCAAAAATGATCTTCAACGGAATATTAGACAATGGAAGTCCGAACTGATGAAATTCACCAAAAGTGATTAGTGGAAAAAAGTCAGGCAAATAAAGACCAGAATGTAGTGATACATCAGCAGCTTATAAAGGAATTTCAATATAAGGTACCGTGAACATGTTTTACCAGATGAAAAATCAGCTACATATGGACATCTACAAGAAACAAACCACACAATAAATGAAGAATACATGAAAATTCTCCATATGTGCAGTAAAAAGCCTTCAGTTACCAAAAATGAATGTGATTAGTTTCAATTACTACAATGGGAATTTTTTTTTTAAAGCAATGCACCAAATAATATATTTCAGATCTCTGAGTTGTTAAGAATCCCTGTTGTTGTTGTTTTCAATCTTTTGTATTCTACGCATATTGCATAATGTTAAACTTGTGTGATTAAAAGATTGTGTGATTAACCAGAATGAAGACACATTATTATACATATACCTTATGAAGCGACTTTATTATGGCACCTGCACGATAGATTATTTAAAAGGCCATTTCTGAAATCCCATTCAAAATGTAATTTTTTCTATTTAGGTAAGGCCGATTATAATCTATTCAACCCCCTCGTATAGTAGAAATTATAAATGAACTTGAAGAAAAGGAATCGAATTTGCTTATATAATATGTTAAACTAGTTGCTTAAACTTGATTTATTGATGACCCACATCTTCTAATCCAGGCATGTAATTTTGGTATCATAATTTAACATATTCATTGTGAAATCTAACAGATGTACAATTCGACTTTTTGAAATTTTGAAAACTTTCTAGTCAGTCACGTGATAGTCATACTCATGCAATTCTCTGGAGGATCAATACTGTTTCGATTCAAAAAAGCAATTATGAAGTCAGAGTTTGTTACTTTTGTGGATGTAATCAATTAGAAATTATAAAAGAGATACCAGAAAGCGCTGTTTCGACCCGTCATAGGTTTCATCAGTGGTGCTAGACTAATCAACGAATGCAGTGCTGGACTCGACTGTCTTCAAAGAGCAAGCTTGAGAAAATAAGGGCAACGACATCTCCCCTAATAAAGACGCTATCTATAAGATCGACAGAGAAGTCAGTCCGTGAATATCAAAGAAAAATGAGGCTCCTTACGGCGATCAGTTGCCGCCGACAGATGACGAAATTTGTCATCTGGCTTTCTCTATAGTTTTCACTACAAGGCAACTAATTGAAATAGAAGTTCCAAACACATTACATCCTTGACAGAAAGAACTTAAACATAGCATGAAACACTGGTAAATCCTTGGGTAGCCATATAAAAAACAACAAGCCAAACATAGACAAAGATAACAAATCATGGGTCTACAAACTAGAGTGTGGATCGTTTCCAAGAGAAAAACCACGATTTCAACGTGGACTACGACACATCACAAACAGGAAACAAAGGACAAAAATTAAACCTACTGAAATCTCTGGAAATCAATCAATGCAAATATTAAAATTTTTTTTTAACGACCAAGAGGGGATTATTCATTGATCATTATTATACAGGGTGTATCAAATTCGATCCTCAACATTGGGATCTCGGAAACTATGACAGATACGAAGACGGTTAAATTGGGGCAAAGTTGCGCATTTACCTGAGTAACAACATGCCGTTGAGATAGTTTTGACATTCCAATTACATCCGGAGATATCCGGAATAAACAGAAATTTCAGAAAACGGTTTTTCGAAGGATTCGAAAATAAATTGCATTTCCACATTGGCACTTTTCCCCTGCTACATGATGATGTTTTTAGATTTGCTATCCGACGTTTCGTCTTCCGTCCACCTTCATCAATTTTATTTTTTCTTGTGGGCGCTATATTGAATAGAACCAGATTTTACATTTTCAATGATGTATCATAAGATATCACTTTTTTTTGAAAATTTGGAGATATTGAAAAAAATTAATTCTTATCATAATAGGCTTTGACTTTGATGTTTTTAAATTTGACTTTTAATTTGTTATACTAAATGACATTTTGTTATTGTACAAGTCATTGAATTTTTGGTGAAAAATGGCTTTCGCGAATGAAGAAAAAAGAGATATGATACAAATTTATTACAAATACGATAGAAACAATGTTAGGACATCGGAAATGTATTTAAACTTGTATCCCAAAAGACGACAACCACATCGAACTATGTTCAAGTTATTGGATCAAAATTTTACCGATTTTGGTTCGTTCAAAAAGCTAATGAAAAAATACGGAGACACAATCAACAATCAAAATTTGATAAATGAGGTGTATATATGTGAATGAGACATTGTGTCCTTTTCAATAAAAATAGAACTTTGAAAAAATAACAATAATTAACTAAAATATAAAGACAAAAGTAAATCA
>WOGR01004260.1:0-14924 GCA_015342045.1 Leptinotarsa lineolata | reverse complement strand
GGCTTGTCTTTTAACGAAAGACATCTAAATTGTAATGTAAGTCACCGGTATGTGCTTGATTCGGTACATAAGTTTTACGAAACTGGTTCAGTGACAAATAAAAACAAAAATAACCCCAAAGTACTGAATGAATCACCTCAAATCGAAGTTTTGGGATCATTTGCTACAGAGCCCGCGACCTCCTTACAATCATCAGTATCAGAACAAACGGGAATGTCACGCGAGACTCTGAAAAAAGCATTGAAAATACATACATTTTATCCTTATAAAATGCAGATCTTCAAGAGCTCCACGAGGGTGATTATGATAGAAGAATAAAGTTTTGTTAAATCATGTCTCATCGAGTCAATACCATCGCTAATATTCTGCTAAACATCTGTTTCAGCGATGGGTGTTGATTTTTTTCTGAATGGCAATGTTAATAAACAGAATTGTCTCTATTGGAATGACGAAAACCAACATATTTTTTGGTAAGGGCGTGCCCTGTTGAGTAGAATAACGTGAAGCCAGACAAAACGGCCCAGGAATGCTATTTCAAGTACACAGAGGGTGTCTTCGCACACTACGAAAATATATTGAGAGAGGAGGGGGTCATATTGAGAAGTTTATGGAGCGGATTTTTCTGTTTGCTCTTGAGGCTTATGATTTATATTAACATCATGAGTTTTGTTAAGTTAACGTGTTTGCATTATGAAAATTCGTTATGAACATTTTTCCTGACATTTCTATTTTCATTAAAAATTATTTTTTTCGAATAATGGCAGACATCTCAGGTTGGATGTCGTCGATAAAAAGTGAATTTTTTCAAAAATCGTTGCTCCGATCGATTTTTCACATGAGTACTTTCATTCAGAAAATTGTCTAAGCACCCTGATTTTGTTGAAAAATATTGAAAAATATCTGTCATTTCAAAATTTTGGGGTGTGGACCATCGGGGGTAGTCTGTTCCTGACTTTGTAGCACTGACTCCTTCATGGAAGCTCACCAAAGCAATTCATTTGTTCAGTCAATCACCAAAATTTGATGGATTTTGAATAATAACCTGAAAAATTATCAAAGAAAATCATTTTTCATTTGGTAACTTTGAGGGCCCGAAACTTGGAAATGAAGGATTTTAGAAACAAATGTAATATGAAGTACTGGTGATATTTTGATCCCATCCATAGATTCCCGAGAGGTGAAGAGGAAGTCCAGGAACACCCTGTGTCACAACCTTGGCAACAATGTTTTCGTTTTAGTGCAATATTTGTGAGAATTTAGAGCCTGCTATTATTCAACTGTACATCGAAAGTATGAACCATACCGAATATATACATTTAGTTAGCTTTTTTCCTGTCGTAACTATTGCATTGGCAGCTATAAATAAATGACGATATTAGTAATTTTCACCAATAAATGAATCTTATATCAAAATGAACGCTATTTTATTGCGAGTATAACAACATAGCAAACAATTCGATCTGAAAGATGGTTGGCGAGTTTTAAAAATCGTAATTTTGATGCGAGTGATGATGTACGAAAAAGCGACTAGTCTGTTAATTTTAAATGTTAGAACTGAGATAACGTACTATCATGTAGCTTCATTAAAGCCAATACATAGTGATGAAAAATGGCCAAAAATTTATCTTGGACTCTGTGATGATACAATGAAGAATTCATTAATTCAAATACGAAGAGAAAACAGCAAATAATATATGATTATTATATAATAGTCGACGTATCTTCAATATTTTATTTGTGATGAAAAAATGAAACCTGAACATGGCCCAAATTTGTTTCAATCGAGCAAACTTTTATAGAAAAATTTGCACCTACGGTTTTTGTTTGATTTTCGACATACGTTAGCTTTTCATCATATTCTAAATCAATTTTGGTTGAGCAAATTATCCAAAACAAAACAATAAGTTTTCGGCACTCTATAACATCATTTATGAGAACATTTTCATTTAATAATTTGAAAAACATAGCAAAGATTTTGCTTGCACACTATATTCCATCCAAGGACTGACTCTGTGCGCAGCTGCTATGATGCTTCATATTATACTATATCGGACAGTATCGACTGATCTGTTTTTACCTGCCAACTCAACAGTGACGCGAGGAATGAAATACTTAACGTAACGTTTGTATATTCTAGAGGATTCATACTTCTAATTGGTATAACGATAAGGTATAAAATTCATTCATTAAACAAATGAGTATGGTGTTCGAAAAAAGTTGTTCTTTCATTTTCAATTAATTATAGTGGCCAGGCTTTTTTCAGCGAACCCACTCACGATGTATTTTTCAACATACCTAATTTCATCAAACAAACAGATCGGCGAAAGTCGTTTTCAATTCAAATCTTACAGTAACTGTTTCTTTCGTTTTATTTTCAACACATTGAAATTCATTCAAAATATTTTTGGGAAAGAAAGTTTCTGGCTTTCTACTACTCCATCTTGATACAAAAAAATGGGGGAAGCAATCAATTTTAGAAGAAGGAACTCTATACATAAATGTGTAGATCATGCAAAGAAGTAACTTCCCCAAAAATTAGTCACTCCTAAAAATATAACCCTTTCAATTTAATCTTTTGATATACTTTTCATCGATGAAATTCGTTTCCGGTTGGGATCTTAAACTAGTAGGCACATTCTTTCAATACCTTTGTTCGGTTTGTGGACTACTTGGACTTCACGAGAGAGCACCTTTTATCATTGGATCTCTTTTGATTGTTTGTTTTATTTTCATAATTCTTATTGCTATTCCGATTCTTCATGTTTCACTGTTTCAATGAATCACCTGTCAGTCCTATGAAATGAATGGATTTTTATGAATTATGAACAGAATGGGTTCAAGAATCAATCAATAGTCACAACTGACGTTTTTGATAAAAGGTGGAAAATCATGAAGTGTTTTATGAACTTTTTCCGAATGAAAACAATACAAACATCTTTCAAAACCCAAATTACATAGCTATCCATTTCATTCTATTTCACAAACTTGTGAAAAAATTAGAATTTTTTCTCTCAATCGAGAAAATCTTAATTGATTACTGTCGATGTCATCTCCGTCTTTATTCCCATCGAAACATTCTCTTTATCGAACATCTTTTGAGCATGGGTGCCAATGAACCGATATTTTACGCAACGCCAACCCAATAAAAAACCGAATAATATGTTCTTACATAAAACGTCAACTTATACGGAGATATTGAACATGAGATAACGACCGATCTCGATAGCCAGTCTGCCTTTTCAGCCTCATTAGGTAGTCAAAAACTGGACTTCCTGTTTCCAGATAAGTGCTTTTTTCGGTGGTTATACGACCGAACATATCACTCGCATGTACTTAACGAGAGCATGTTTTAGTAATCTGGTGAAAGTTCAGTAGTGTACACGAAATACCTAATGAAGTTATTTTCTGTAGTGCACCAGATCGGAAAGTAGGCTCATAAGAGACATAAAGAGTACTGTGAAAACATGTTTGGGTACTCACACGAGAAAACCTTCATAAAATGATTGTGAAGAGAACGGAAGAACTTCTTCAATAATATTTGGGATCGACTCAAAGAAAAATTACAAAAAACAGTGATCACCTCAGAATAATTACAAGCTACTCATTGCACATTGTCCGCTGACAGGACACCTGAACACAATAGGGGAGTTTCACGGAGACCTCAACTACAAACAATGCAACAAAGGGACATACACAGCTCATCATGATTAATGCGAATATAGGACTCTAGACCACAGGAGGCAAGCAATCAATAAACAATTCACATTTTGTCCGGGACAATGTGATAAACAACCAATAAAGGGCCTGTACAAACTAGTACAAAGACAGAACTGTATCATTTAAGAGGAAAGGGAAAATGCAGTAAGAGAATCTGGAGACTTGAAAGAAATGGAAATGAGACACCTCCCAAAAACAGCAAAAAAGAAGGTATTTTCAATAAATGGCAGAATATCAATCAATAGGTTGAATAAGTTGAAGTGATTCTCATTGCAGATATTGAATAATCTGGTATTTTTTTCAGAAGCTATCGTTGTAAAACATACTCAGAAAAAACAATAAATTGAAAATATTTTCAACATCTCAGGAAAATTCTTTAAAAGGAACAAAGTTGGATCACTCTTTACATGTGTAGAAGTATACTTCTCTGAGCGTAAATCGTTTGCCTAAGTGCAGGATATTAAAGATATAAAAATTGAATATAAAATTAATGAATTCATAATAAATACAACAGACAGGATTTGTACAATACTATCAATCTGAAATGATATTGTATCTGTTATATAAAATTGGAAAAAACAATAAATATAATTAGAAATGATGAAATGTTTGGAAAGAAGCGTTGTAAACGGCTTCCTTAGTTATGAGCATATAATGATACTAAGAAAAAATTCAAGTATTCAGACATGAGTGAGGTTATACAAAATTTGTGAACTCATTAAGAAGAGATGTATCTAAATTCAAAAGTAAATATCAAAATTGTGAAGCAACTAGTTTTAAAAATATGAAACTTTGAAATTTGAACTTGTAACAATTGGTAGTTAGTAATTAAGAAAAGTAGATTATTTTCAATTTTGTTGTCAACAAAGGGATTCCTTCCCAAGCTTCAAAAGAGAAGCCACGCTAATTTTATGCTCCAAAGATTTATGAAATTAAAGTCAGAATCAATCAGTTTCTGTATGCAGATTTCCTGATTTATAGAGCAGAGTCCAGGTGATTTTCACAAAACTATCATCACGAAATACAAATACAGGAGGAAAAACAGATATGTACAACCATTTACAAACTTTGAACATTTCAGAAGATAAAAAAATATATGCATATCTGAAGATATGTCCGAATAGACATATAGGATAATAAATTAGATGAGATATTCATGAAAATTTCCTGCAATGGCAAACAGCAGGAAAGCGAGTTTAAGAGCTCATACTACAATTGAAAATTTCACGTTACCATAATAAAGTGCGTTCCGTATTCAATTTCATAGTTCATATTATCATAAAACATAAGTTCAGGCTAGATTGATGTTTTGTTTATTTTTTTTGAAAATGTTCAAACTTTATTAAATTGTTTTATATTCACTTTCCAATTGTGCCTCTTCCAAAATTTATCCACAGGTACATCTGCAGATTGTGTTGTTTTCTGGTAAGTTATATTTATATTTGAGCAAGAATTCACCTGAGATGTTGAAAAAAATTTATGTGCGAAAGAGTTAATCCAAAATTTATTAAATCTTCATTGAATAAATGAATTCAATAATAATTCTTACTCAGCACATATAACCTTACGTTAAGATATATCATTGACAACAACTTCAAAAAACGAAACTTGTTTGAATTGGGGATTAACGAGTCCTATCATTCAATGTGCCATTTCTAGCATGGATCAGATGTTACGAACTGAAAACCCATCGTTCTAAAACAGGAATAGATTTCGCATTCACAATAGCGGCCATTCAATGAGAAGAACTAGCCACTCACGCTAACACGTAGCAACCCTCCCAACGGGGAGGCGAATACTCCTGGCGGATGGGAAGTCACCTTAGGTGGCGCAGTCAGGAAGCGACTTATCGCTTTCTCAAGAGCATGATATCTGCCTTGCACCAATTTCTTGAGTAGCAGTAGAAGAATTTACAACAGGGTAGGAAACAAACTAACCCTTTGCAGGTCGGCAAATGATTTCGCTTCAGCTAAAATTCACTAAAATCAGAGAAAGAAAAGCCTTGTATGACTAAATCTGATATATCGTCAGGTATAGATAATTTACAGATCCAGTCGTATGGAAAGGTTGCTGCAATTATCAACATTGCACTTTGAACATCCGGCAAACCCAGAAATCAGCTTTTTCCAGTATGCCATTATAGCTGCCACAAAACGGTCAGCAAGTACAATTCCAAAGCTGACTAATTCCAGTCTCAGACTAAACGCTAATCAGATCCTCACTAAATTAAGGAATATATAGCATGGTCTGTAACTTGAGGTAGATTATTCTTCACAAGGGAATACAAGACCTGGTAGTAGATAGAACGCATACGTCTGTTCCCTCTCTGACGTAACCAGGTTTTCAGTGTTTGGCAGAATCTCACTCTTGCCAGCAGATCTGAAATATCACACATCAAATAAGTAATCAGCTTCATTGAGAAGCTGGATTCATTTGGTCAAGTTCGAATTCAGGTCACAATAAACCCTCGCTAGCTACAATGGAAGGTCGAATAGATTCACTTACTTCAGATGTTCCTGAATAACCTTTTATCATACAAGAAAATTACAATGTCCTATAAAAATATTTTCAATTTTTCTACCTTCATTTGACTGCCAAATATAGAAACTATTGGCTAAGCGGGTAGAATGTCATAACGTCTTCTAATTGGATGATCCTACCACGTAGTAACGGTTACATCCATCCATTTGACAATACAATACAATATAGTCCTGAACCCAATAAAATCCCCTCTAGTGAAGTTCCAACCACTGTTGCGACCTTGTACAAGGTCAACAATTTCCTCCCTCCCACGATCGTTAACATTTCCCATTTCCTCGGTCGCAGCCTCTCCAAATCACAAACAACAGGACAAAAACAAAACTTCAAATTAGCATAACATGTTGAAAAGTCGTGGCGACTCATAATACCCCATTAGGGTCCGTTCGACGATTTTTGCGCGTGTAATAACAACAATCCTGCTGAGCTGCAGGATAAAAGCAACGAGATAACGATCGGTTTGTGGAAGCGGCCGATTGACTTTCAAAGTACCGTCGATCGTCGATATCGTCAACGGTCAGATTCGGTTTCACTTCCTGAAAGTTGAGTGCAGAAAAGGTTGTTGCGCCGATTCTAGAGACGGCGTGACATACTTCAGGCAAAACTGCGATGTTTTGAAACTGAAAGTTGTTAACGTCGATTCCAAGGAAGAAGAAGATGAATATTGAATTGGATTCTGAGTGAAGTAGAGCTTAGTTTGAGCGATGAAGTAGTGGTGTTTACATGGTGTAAGAACAGTTCACAGAGAAAATTTGAAACTTGTTTTATTTTGTACGTTTTCAAAGTTCCCAATTTTTATATAATGTCTATAATTGAAGTCAAAAATAAAGTATTCACTGGACAAAAACTTAGCATGGTTGGTATCTAATATACTGAATTTTAAGCGAGTAAAACTTATTCCTTTGACGTAAAATTCATGAATAATGGGTAATTCAAAGAACTTTCTGTTGTGTGTTTGTTGCATTTCTCTCTTCTCAGAGGCCGTAGTAGAATGGTCGCCTTATGAATCTATTTATTGTGGTGTGAAATGATGCAGGGCAATAATTTTCTACACATATTCGGTAATATTTGTGCATCGCCTCGTTTGTTGAGGCAGTTGTAAAGTTTTTTGAAAGCTTCAAGAATTTTCCTGTTGATAGTTTTGATGTTTTCGAAGTTTACTGCCTAGTTGGTTTGGCCAATGTAAGTACTCTACCTCATGGGAATACGTATTTCAAGGATTTCGCTCAAATATAGAGACCTGATTATTGGCTGTGAATATAGTTTTATGTGGTGCTTCTTTGGAACTTGGCTAACTTGTCGGAAATTTTATGAATATGGGGAAAAAGTTTCTAGATGGTCAGTCTGGTCATCGGGCTGTTTGGGATGTAGAGTTTGAGTTTGCTATAAATGGCTGGATGATTGGATTTGGGAGTTAGTATATTCGTGGCAAAGAGCCACTACTATCAGTGAGGAACACCCCAATTGTTTCAGAAAAAGAAGCAATTCACAAAGATGCGAGATCGCATACGTAAAGAGCATTATTATCCTGCAGCACATCCGCGTTCTCATCACTTACCTTACCTTCGCAACCACTCGATTCACCCGATTGCCATTCGAAGGACAAAAATATTCAACAAGAGCCAAAAAACCTTCGCTTGGAAGTAGGCAGATTGAGACCACTGTGACTCTCTTTTCAAAAATCGGATAAAATTTTCTAATAATTCAGTTTTATAAGATGATCATATTCCCTTTTCTTGATTTAAAGTTAACTGAAACCCAGTTGCTGTACTTCAAGTAAATATTTCTATCACAGTGACTATACAAGATGAATCAATCAACAAAGATTCATGTCAGGCATACAGTGCCTGACTGGAACACCTGTAATGGCCTATAACGAACTGTTAATCGCCTACACAGAACAGTTATCTACACAGAATAGGTATAATTGTCCACTTGGAACAGGTTCAAATCTAGTACTTTCCACAATCATCAGAACTGCAGTACTCTTCTCAATGCCCGTTTCATAAATCAAGTTGGCTTCTTCAGAAGATGAAAACGTAGGAGGCGTCAACTTGGTTGGTGAAACGCACTTCAAATGAAGTATTGCAGTTCTGATGTTCGGGAAAAGTGCATGTTTTGGATTGATTCTACACAGAACACAGGACAAGTGCAAAGGCTCACATAGGTATAAATAACCACATAGTATATATTCAAGTGCAATTGATTACGCAGTATATAAGTTTTCATAATTGCTGATAGCTATAAACTCAAGAGAGACAGAAACATTTGTAATCCCAATATCTTCCGTTGATATATCTACAGTACAAAGGAGAATAATAAAATGCATAACTTGTTCAACTCAGGCAACAACAATGGTACAATTTTTGAAAAACTGCCAACATAGGAATAGTTCCTACATTATTTTACTGTTACTTAAAAGTTCTTGTATTAGTAGATGAAAATACTTTTATAAACATATAATTTTTGACATTATCTCAGTTCGGCTTTAGGCTGCCTGAATATTAGACAGATATATTTTTCAAAGATGATCTTTTTGACCAAACAAAAGAAGCCTTTCTTACTGTCAACCACTCTTCACTTTCAACAATTTTATATGATATTGGTATTGCTGGTAGGAAAAACAATTGGTTTATAGTGTACCTCAAGAAACGGGGCTTGGACCTGTTTTTTCTTAATTATGTATTAGATATCCCGATCTTACAAGGAACAAATGACACAGTTATAGTTTAATACTACCGCTAGTTGGCATGACTTGAAAGCATGGGCAGAAAATGAAAGACTACTTCAATAGTGAGCTTCCTTTCAAAATTTTCAAGAAAGCCCATTATTTACTTCTTAGTAATATAAATATTGTTGTTCCTTCCTAAATAACAAACATCATTTTTGAAAGCGATAGAATGAATCTATTTACATATATTCTCACTTGAAATGACTTGAGCAGATTACATATCTCACAATGAAACTGAAATTTTTGTTGCAAGATTTCAAAATTGTCTGTGAGAAATTTTTTATTTATCCCATAAATATAGATACACAAAAATAGAGATAAAACTTCTATCAGAATTCACTTGATGACTATGATATCAAAATATCTTTCGAAAATGAAGGGACATTTTAACAATTTTCAGAACTTTTCTTCAAGAATTCGAGAAAAATAACAAGAATATATACCAAAACACGGAACAAGAATAGTTTACAAATTGTCATCCAAAAAAAGTATGTTTTCATTTTACACACATATATTTTTGTTTTTTTAAGTTATAGGCAAAATTCATAATACATAATACCATCAATAACAAGTTGACGATTCTGAGTTCGAAGATTTGATGCTGTGAATTTTCGTCAAAAATGTGACAGAATTCGAGTAAGGTGTTATTCAACTATTATTTCTTCAAAATTTTTGACACTCAGTTTGTTATGTAAAGGAAGTTACTGATAAGAGTTTGATTTTTACAAGGATTTTTACGTAGTAGTGTGCCCCCCTGAAAACTAAACTTGCAGGTTTCATGATTTTTCAACAGTGTCAATATCAAACTGCTTATCTAGGGTAGTCTCTAGGTTAGTGGGGAATAGTTTCTTTAAAACTTTCATCGCTGGTTTGAGCAGGAAATGATTTTCCGTTATTGAATAAAAATCCTATATTTCAATAAGTTACTTTTTTATCACGATGCATTTGAATCACTGGAATAACGTTCCCAGGAAGTGTATTCCACATAAACGCAGTTCTCCACATGAGAGAGTTCTTAAACAGTGAAGTTCGAGGTGTACTGAAATGAACCTGAAAACGATGAGCAGCCATAGTCCCTCGCGTATTTCTGATAGGTACCGCTCTTTGCCGAGTCACACACCCCCCGTGGAAATATCTATAAAAGAGAGGCAAACCTTTCCAACCTTTCTTCGATGTTCCAGACTATCAAGGTTGCAAGTGATGTTCGTTTCTCCAATCAGGCGAATGGCACTTTCTGGATGGAATCAATCTTCAGTGTTCTGAACTTTTGAGAAGCAGCCTCTGCAATTCCAGCAGCATGATTGTGCCAGGACATATTGTGTCCATTTTAACTCTCAACAAGCTTATCCAAGCAGAAAGCGGAATTGTCTATCCTGACATTATCATATCCGCTTCAGAGACATTTATCTTTTTAAAGGAAACCAATGCCTGGGTTTTCGTGGCACTGAATTGAACCTGGTTACTTTCACCCCAATTCGAAATCACTTCTAGATCCTCATTAAGATATGCAACCTCCTGCTGCCTGTGTTGCAATTGAACCATCCACTTGTGTTAGTGGTGGAATTGTGGATTTTGTCAAGTTTTGATTAACAGCTCCAGATACCGACAGAAAGATCGAGACGCATTGGAATTGGAAAGCAGTTTATTCCTAATTCTCTGATTGTGAAGTTCTTTGCTTTAATTTATTCTTAGTTAGAAGCTGTTGCGAGCATTAACAAACCTAGTTCGGTTTTCGGCACTGGGATTTTTGCGCCACTGTCGGTAGGCGATATTTTTGGTGGCGACAGCTTGCTTGCAATATTTGTTTCATTTAAAAAGGATTATATGCATCCATGGATGATAGAGTAACCTCCATGATTTCACATCTACCATGATGATGGATTCAATAAAGTCCGGAGCGTTGGCAAAAATTAAATTTTTCATCTACGAAAAAATTTTTGACACCGTTCCCAACTGATAAACAGCATTTGAAAATATTATCTGGATCACCAAACCACTCAAAATTAGATAACATTTTAGACACATAGTTCTAGATCATCGTCATCAAATTGAAACCATTACTGTTCCAAAACATTGGAACTGCAATACCCTTCTCGGGGAGTAAATTAACTTCCTGACTTGGCAATCAGTTTACTTTATTACTATTTCATCACTATATCATAAGATACACCACTTTCTGGCAGAAATCTATAATTTCGAGATAGTTTTCATTCATTGTATGACCATAATTTGAGACCTGTTGAGCTACACTAGAAACCACATATGTGCTACGTATTCTTGGAAACGAGTTCGAACAGTTCGCTTAGTCTGACCGCTATATTCATTGTCAAAGTTTATTGTTAAGTACCATTCGTTGAATGGAACAGGAAGTTTTGAAGGTTACTCCCATGTCCAACTTTTTAAAAACGATCATACATAAGAACAATGCATTTTTTATCAATGTCTTTCTGGAAAGTCGAAGAGACAGTACTTGTTTTGGGCCAGATAAAATGTTATCATTGACATAAGGATGTCAGTATACTCGAAGTCACGTTTCAAATGAATGAAATAAAAGTTATCGACCTTGTCGGTCTAAAGGGGAAAATGAGCCGACCTGCTGAAGAATCTGCACTGCCTACCTCATCAAGAATCAACTAAACGCATGATTACAACGATCGTTATTAGCAAGTTGCAGATCATGATCATGAGCATACCAGTTATCATAAAAAATGTACCGCCGATTATTTTAATTTTCCTCTATTCTTTCATGAGAAAGAATGTCTCAAGTCCGACGAAACGGCTGCCGTAATGAGACCTTCGCAACAAATTAATTCCTACGGAGGTTCACGCCTTAAAAGTCTGTAATTTAACTGGTTTTAAGGCATCACTGTTTGATTACATGTCAAGATGTCTAAATTGTTGTTCTACTTACATGGAAATGTCGGCCGGTATCATAAACTCAATTATTCACGGTAGTGATTAAAAACGCTGTAATTAGGAGTAAAAGGGCCGAGAACGGGCTCAAAGTAAGTATTTGATGCCGTGCGTATGACGATCAACCAACGCAACGCCCAACTCGGATGCTCCTTAAGGCTGCTTTATGTGTATGAATCAACTATTTCAACAGAAAACGACAGTAATTTGTAACAGAGATAAAAGGTTTCAAAAACTGATGTCAGCCAAAACAAGGATTACGTTTCTGTTACTTATTTTTTTCACTCTCATTCAACTGCCAACAATGTATTTAATTCAAAGAACCTTTTTAAATTCCTCAAGTAGACAACTCGATGGCATTACAGCATCGCAGAATGAAATAGTACAGTGACTTTCACCTCATCATTGCGAATTGAATCCGTTCGAGCTGGATGAGTATACAACGTCTAAATCACTAAATCTGAGTAAATTGTGAGAATTGAACGGTATTATTGATGAAACCTTCAAACCAATTCGATTTTTTTTTGTGGAAGTAGCAACCAAGACAATAAGCATTCAAATTGCCGAGTGACGACTGAAATATGGTAAACTTAGGATAAGATAAATCGAGGCGTGTTAGTCCTGATTCAGTTTTCGAAGAGTTCACTTCTTTTGAAAAGGCATTCAACGTTCACTTTTCTAAATGAAAATGATTTAGTGTTCTGTTTTAGCGGGTTTTGATAATAGTGCAAACAAAAATAAAGCGTTTTCTAGTGTTACATTTCATAGGTGAGTTGATAAAATATTCGTAAGTTTACGTTCGAGAATATGAAAAGTTACACAATAGTATGGACCATACTCGCTCGAAGTTATGCAGGGTGTTTATTAAACATGCGGCAAAAACTTAAGGGATTATTTCTTAGACTGTTCTAAGGAAATTTTGTCCTCTGCATTTCCAACTGTTCTTGTAGATTGAGAAATATTACAAAGGACAAAATATCCTTAGAATAGTCCAAAGAATAGTCCCTTGAATTTTTGCCGCATATTTGATGAACACCCTGTATATTTTTCAAAATATTTTATGCAATTAACTTCAAAAATTATTAAAATTATACTGAATAACCTACAAATGCGCCCAATGGATTGCTATAATAATGAATTTAGTATTTGAGTCAACAAAATGGGTTCAGTTTCCATGAAATTTCATAAGTTTTCTGCATTGAGTTTATGTATTTGATATCTGTTTCCAATATTAAAAATGTAACAACAGAAATCTCTTTAGATAGAATCAGAACCTCTGGCGTAAAATGAATCTATTGAGAACACTTTTCCCACACAAAAAAATACGGTCTTTCGACTCGCGTTTCAATAACTAAGTTAGCATCATCAGGAAATTAGTAAAATTTGAATCTATGGTATGTTATTGTTTTGATATGTATGTGGACTAACCTTTACCCACCGCTGTCCTATCTTATCTTATACGTAGTAATCCCAGAAAGAAACCAGGTAAAATTAGAAAATAAAAAGGATAGTCATTAACATAGGAATGAAGTGAAATACATAAAAAATTTAATACAAATTTGGGTGTGTATTTGGTATCAAAACAGGTATAATGGTAAGTAAAGGTTAGTCTACATACATATAAAAACAACAACATTCCGTAGATTTTAGTTTTATAGTCCATTTTAAAAATAATCCAATGCTCATTTATTGAAATATCAGCCAAAATCACCTTGAATTGTTTTTCGGAAACGTAAGATCACAGGGGGGGGTGCAATTAAAATCCAACCGCAAGTGTTGTTAACATTTGCGAATTATGTGAAAAGGTAATAAAATATCACACAAACTTATGTGGAGGAAAATTTTAAAAGATCAAAATGAATAAAAAAAATTGTATCTGACTCTTGAATATGTTGTAGACGTTGATATTTTTCCTAATTCGCGGATTCGTCAATTATATAACTTTCCTAAGACAAACCAAACATATAGATGTTAGATTCTATTCCATAGCAAAGCAAAATAGTTTTTTAAAATGTAAATTATTTCCAAGAGCCAATACCTCTTGATATTTGTTCAAGTTAATATTCAATATATCGAATATAAAACCTATTTCTACCTTTGATATGTATCGATAATGGTTTTTATTAGCATCAAATCCATAACCATTAATACTATATTTTTTGGGAAAGAAAGTTTTTAGCTTTCTACTACTCCATCTTGACATAAAAAATGTGGGAATCTTCCATAGGAAGGAAGGAAGCAATCATTTTTAAAAGAAGTAACTCTAAACATAGATGTGTAGATCATTTAAAGAAGTAACTTTCAGACACAAAATGGAAGAAAAAGGCCTTCTGAAACAGCTACTTTCATATAAACATTGAATTAAACGAAAGAGAAAATTCTTTCGAAACAAATACTTTTATATGAACACTGAATTAAACAAAAAAACCTTTTTTTCCACTCAATTAGTATTCCAAACATTCGTTTTAGATTTGAGTCAGATATCATCCACAAGATTTCTACACGATATACTAAATGGAAGGTGAAAAAAATTCACTCACATGGAACTCAGCCATCCTCAATGGTAGACACGTGTTTCGCCATAAGACACTTGCTTTAGGGCTCTTCAGTACCAATATGGAAATTATTATAGGGAAAGCATACACACATCATTCATATATAACGATTTTTTCATGTCACGGAATAAGTTTGATGTACTTATGTCATCGATGATTTGTTTGCCAATATTGTGATCCAATTCTTTTTTATTAACCAAGTCAGCTTTATCGAGGGCTGTAAAATAAAAAAGGACAATAAATACATATAAATATATTAAACATAACATACAATAAAACATTAACATACCGGTGCTATATGAGGATGTATTTTAAAGATTACTGTAATTTACTGTCAAAAATTTTTTCACTTATGTCAAAAAATTTTTTTCAAAATTGAATCTTTAAAATAATCCTCATATAGCACAGGTATGTTACTGTTTCATCTCTTTTTATGTTTTATATATTTATATGTATTTATTGTCCTTTTT